>NDGN011338463.1:0-11519 GCA_002564285.1 Tympanoctomys barrerae | reverse complement strand
CTTTTAATTGGTGAATTGAGTCCATTTACATTGATGATTATAATTGAGATGTATTGACTTATGCTTGATATATTTTCCTGCTGTTGTTTACTCCTTTTCTTTTGTGTTTGTCTGCCCTATTTAGTGGGTTCTTTCCATTCTCATTCTTGGAGTTCTGGTCATTTTGGTCCCGCTCTAGAATATATTTTAGTAGTCTGTGTAGGGTTGGCTTTTTTTATTATGAAACTCTTTAGTTGTTCTTTGTGATAGAAGTATTTCACTTGCCCATCAAATTTGAAAGAGAGTTTGGCAAGGCATAGTGATCTGGGCTTGAATTTGTTTCCACAGAGGACTTGAAGTACTCTGTTCCATGCTCTTCTTGACTTCATGGATATACAGCTACTTTCTCCTAGTTCAATGAGAAGAAGCTTTTGAACTAATAGTGTTTAGACAAGATATCATGTCTACATCTTGTACTGTGAATAACTACTACAAAGACAATAATACACAATATATTAATTATTGTAACTGTCCTACTAACCTGTTTTGAAACTATGTCATTGCTACTTCTTTGTCAATAAAATCATTTTTAAAAAATGGTTTGTACAGAGAATTCTGCAATTATTCTGATGGGTTTTCCTTTAAATGTGACCTGTTTCTTTTCTCTCGTGGCTTTTAGTATATTGTTCTTGTAATGGATTTCTGCAATCTTGACTCATATGTCTGGGGTCCTTTTAATTGGGTTGAAGTTATTTGCAGTTCAATATGCTTCAGTTACCTGTATGTCAGATTGTTTCCCCATATTTGGGAAATTTTCTGCTATTACTTCTGCTCTTAGTCTTTTTATATCATTGATATTGACTCCTTTCTCACTGATGTCTATTAGTTTCATGTTGTTTTTCTTTATTTCATCTTGCAGATGCTGAATTATTTTTTCCTGCATCCTGGTTGTTTTTAAGAGATCATTTCTTACCTTTTCACTAGCTGTGATGGTGTCTTCAAGATCTGGATCTCTATCTTCACCTTCATTCAAATGGTTTTTCCAGCTTGTGATTGAGGTTTTAAGTTCCTCTATATCTGTTTTACTCTGCTTCATTAAATATATTTCTTTTCTATATTGCTCATTCAAGAATTCCATCATTTTTCTATTCTTCTCTAATTTGTTATCTGTGTGTTCTTTAGAGGCAGTTATTAATTCTTTTATTATAGTCATCCTTTCTTTTTTACTTCCAAGATTATTTCTGATCTGATTTCCTCTATATCAGTTGTTTTACTTCAGATGCTATTAATTCAGAGATTTCAGCTGTGTGATTCCCAATTTCTTGTTCTTTTTCAATACTAAACCTTTGAAATCTTGAGAGTGTTGTACATTTGAGGTGCACCTCTCTTCACATCAGCTCCATTTCAAAGACTCCATATATATTTGCACCCCTTCATTACCACAGAAGCCAGAGCAGAGCTAGACCTCAGCACAAGCCCTTCTCTCCCCTTGCTCTCTCTCTCTCCTGCCACCTATCACCAAATGTCAGCTACTCATCTTTCACAAACGAGAAAGGCCTTTCCTGGTACCATCCCCAGGGTTGATCCTCCTTGTTTTTGGCTCCTGGAGCACTGCCACTTCTGCTGCAGAATCCTCACCCCAGCCATCATCACCCTTCACCCTGCTACAGTTTCCATGAAGAGCATGTCTGTCTTGCCCAGAGTGACACCTACCAGAACAGCTGTCATAAAAATGTCACGAAGGATCTATTTTATGGAATAAATGGAAGACAGCTTCTAAGATAATTGAAAACAGCTCCTCATATTACTATTTCCACCATAAAATCTGCTTGGCAGCTGCAGCCTAGTTAACAGAACTGCACATGGTGCACAGTGTATGGGACAGTCTGGCTGAAGAGCGAGGACCATAGAGACTGGAGCTCATACCACCTCAAGGATGCAAAGTGCACACCTGCTGCTTCTGCTGACTGATGTGTTGCTGTATAAGGGATGTGTTTTTTATAAAATTCAAAAGGTACAGAAGTGAAAAGAAAGTCTTTTTCTGTTTCTGTTTCTAAGCTGTCCTCTCCCTGGTGACTGCTGTTACTAGTTTTTCATATTTATTTTTTTCACCCTCTTCTCATGGAAATGATTGCACAAGCTAATATTTTTTAATTTTCTCAATAATGTGAAGAATGAAGAACCAATAACCCTTCCTTAGGAGAGACATCTTCCAGACTATTGTCTGCTCTTGGGTATGCTCTAGAGAATTCCTGTATTTCTGTACTTTAATTAAAATGAGGAAGCAATAGAATTTAGAATCGAATTCTTCCATCTAAGCAATTATCCTTACCAAGGGTCTTTTCTATTCAAATATTGCTAAGCATTAAACAGAGCAATACAGTTCTTTATACTTACATATCTTTGACCATGTAAGAAGTATTAAAATATCCAAATCCATCCTCTGATGTAAGGTCTAGAGGTTGGATATTTTTGTGCGCATTTTGAAAATAAAATATTTGCATGAAAAATGCCTTGATAAAGGGGGGAGAGGACATGAGGTGAACGCATCATGGATTTTTCTGTATATTCCGCTCTAGTGTCCAACACCTCAACCCTTTGCTTGTCTATTTCTGAGTCCAACAAAGCCTTAGCAGACTCGACAAAAGAGAAATGAAGGTAGACACTTAGGCCATTTGTTCTAATCCTTCTTGTCCTCACCTACCTAATGCCAGACACTCTGCAAGTAGGACAACAGGCTGTAAAAAATAAAATAAAAAGAATCATAATGAGCCGTATCTCCTTTTATTACCACAAAATGCAGATATGAAGCTAACTATCACTTAAACTGCTTTAAAAACTAATTTCAAGCCTTTTAGATGCTGCTGTTTTAAGGACACATTTTTATTTTTCATCAGACTTTTTATTTTGTACCAGGAATCAAACCCATAGCATCCCACTTGCCAGCAAGCACTGTGTTTCTGAGCTATGCCTCCAGCCCCTCATAAGGCACTTTTGAAAAGTAATTTAACAATATGAATTAAGAACCCAGGGTTATCAATTCTTTGAATATCTATTAAGGAAATAATCCCAAACATGAAAAATTTCAAGCATACAAAGATGTTTATCCCAGTGTTATTTATAAAAAGAAATAATTATTAAATACTAAACAGATAAAGCAGTTATAGTATAACTTGAAGTGACAGTGCTAAGATCATGAATTAATTGGTAACAAAGATGATGGAAATCTGTCTCAGTCACTTTCTCATAAATGGGACAAAATACCCACAACTGAAATGAGGAGAGGTTTATTTTTATTTATTTTTGAGGAGAGGTTTATTTTGGCTCTGATTTCTAGATATTCAGTCCCTAGTCAGCTGGCTGCCAGGTAGAAATGGCATGAAGGAAGTGTTTGCAGAGGAAAACTGCTCATATCACGGTGAGTGGAAAGCAGGGAAGAGCTAAAGAAGAAGATAGACCCTTCTGGGTCTGTACCCAGTGGCCAAATGCAACCAGGGCTCAGCTCCCTACAGCAAAGCTAGCTGCTAATCTCCTTAGTGAATGAGTCCACAAATCATTATAGCACCCATTTACCAACCTATCACCTCTGAACATATGAGGTTTTTGGAGAATATTCTGGATCTAAATCCAAAACAATATTATATAAAATGAACAATGATCAGGCTGGACACAGTGGAAACAGAGCTTGGAGGCTGAGCCAAGAGAATCTCAAGTTCAAGGCCAATTGAAATTACATAGCAAAATTCTCTCCAAAAAAGAACTATCAAAATTATGTACTAAGTAGAAGATTAGAGGGAAATACAAAGTTAAAGAACCCTTAAGTCATTAGACCATGGGTGATATTTTTTTTCTTTTACTATGCCAAATACATTATTAATGTTTGAAGATGGAGGGCCATGTGGAAAAATGATACCAAAAAAGGGAAAAGGAAGTTCTCGGTATAGAGTTTCCATTTTACAGAGAATGGTCAGGGAGACATCACAGACAGAATAAGGTTTGAGAAGAAACTTTAAATGAGTGAGCAAATGGGCCATTCAGAGAGAGGTGGAAGGGGCTCACCAGGCAGTGGGGATGAGCACATGCAAGGACCCCAAGATAGGAAGGGGCATGGGGAGGGCAAGGAACAAGGTGAGAAAACTGGAGCAGCCTGAAGCAAACTGGAGAGCAGGAAGAAGGAAGAGGGAAAGGGGCCAAGGCCACTTGGCACCCTGGATGCCACATGAGAGCTTTAGTAGTTACCCTGAGGGAGCTGCCTTTAGGACATGGGCAGAAGAGTGGGGCCATGGGTGGAATGAACTGACTACACCTGAAAGCTTCCTTCTGGCTGCTCGAGTGAAAATGGAGGCAGAGGTTGATGGGTTAGGAGACCACGGCTACAGTCCATGCAACTGAGAAATGAGGACTGGACCAGGAAATGAACAGCACAGGGAGTAAGAATTGGCTGGATTCTGGAATGCTGTGTTTGAATGTAGAACCAATAGGATTTGCAATAAATAGGATACAACATGTCTCAAAAGTCTAGTCAAATTAATTAAACTGATACATTGGCAGATATTACAGTCAATCTGAATAATGAAATACTAATGCACTTTTCAGTATAAGAAATTGAATGTTAACAGAGTAAATTCCAAGATATTAGAATATATGGAATGATTTTGATAAAAAATTTTTGTCCATTACTACCAGGCATATCATGATGTTATGGAATCTAATAGTACTACTGAAGCTTCTCCTGGCCCTGGGGATTTTATTTATCATTAATTTTTATACAACCCTGCAATTCTTTTCCTCCTTCCTTAGATTTTTAACTTGAAAGTCATAGTAATCTGCTAATATGAAAAAGGTTCTCATAATTAAGTTGCAAAAGATTTGTGACTTAGGCCCTTTCAGACCCTTTGTGATATTACTCACCTGTGACAGGGTGTGCTTCTCCCTGCCTACCACCCCTGCTGGGTGCCTGACCTCCAGAGTCCTCACTCAGTCTCTTTTGCACCCTTCAACCAAAGGTGATTGCTGAGGCTGCAAGGTAACAAGGAGTTTACTTGTCCAGTCAATATGACACAGTGTGTAGAACCTTCTGGAAGGAGAAGCTTTTCTCTCCTCTTGTTGCTAGAGGCTCTTTCCCTCACAAATGACCAGAAAACTCATCCAGCACTCTAGGACCTGAGACAATTCCACAGGCATATCTGATAGGCAAATGAATGGTAGGAGTTAGAATACTCAACCAGACAAAGAAGAGCAACAATCTTGTAAATTCTTACTTTCCACCTATTTGGCCAAGAGCCTCACTGTAAAGGAAGCATAACTTATCCATCACCACCCAAAACCTCATGTTGTACAGTTTCTTCACATTTGTTATTATTATCTCTTCTACAAAGTAAGCAATAAAGAACCCACATCCTATGTAGCACATCTCTCTACTACAAACTGGATTACCTACACATTCTCTTATATTAGGCCTTAGTAATTTTTTACATAGAAGCATTGACATAGAAATCAAATTGCAGACCTTCTACCAACAAGGATCTTATTCTCCTGTCTTTTTTTGTCCTGTCTTAGACATATAAGAATAAGGATCAATAGTTATTACCCCACTGCCCCTCATGGATATGCAGGAGAGTGCAGCACAAGTTCCACATGCACATGGACAGTATCCCCCAAAGTCTCATGGGTTTGGAGGGTGACTGGGTCACGGGGGTGCTATGTTCATCAGCAGATCCATCCATTGATGAGTTTAATAGGTTTTTTTTTTTTGGTTTTTTTCGCAGAACTGGGGATTGAACTCAGGGTCTTGCGCTTGCCAGGGAAGTGCCTATTCTAATGAGCCATCCCCCCAGCCCGAGTTTAATAGTTGGATGCACCATGACAGGCAAGGCCTGGTTGAAGGTGGTGCAACCTTGGAAAATGTATTCTTGCCCAAGGTTCCCCCATTCCCTCTCCGTTTCTTGGCTGCAGTCAGGGGAATAGCCTTCCTCCATGATGCCACTTCTACCTTGGAGCCATCTGACCTTGGACTGAATCCACGGAAACCAGGAGCCGAAGAGAGCCTATTCTTTAAGTTGTGGATATTGGGTATTTTGTCTGCATGATGGGAAAGTAACTAAGACCTGTGCACAGCTGAATGAGCAAAGTGCGTATGACCCATTTGCTACCTTCTTTCCTCAGAGTTCTTTAGAGACTTGCCATGTTATTTAATGCTATTTTTCAAACTTAAATAATACATAGACCTCTTTGAAAAGACATGCTCATAGACCACTGATGTCAACCTAAATGAATTTTCTTATATCACTATTCATTGTAGGTATAGACTTTAGGTATAAAGACTGTTTGCATGGAGATATCAAAACCAATGAAACTAAAATAAGCTTGCAGATCTATAAATGCAAGGACTGTATAAAATTCATACAAACAATTGTAACAGATTGAAACAAATGGGGCAGCATGAGCGTGGTGCTCCCTGCTGACATGCAGGATCTTCTTCTTCTAGCTCGCCAGCCATGTGCTTGGTGTGGTGGCTGTATTTAAATGACGCAGAGCATTCCTCCATGCAGCCTGCGATGAAGTCTTCTGGCCCTCATCTGGTGAGAATACAATGTACGGAGAGTCACTTATTAACTACCCACTTATTTTCTCTTTTTAAAAAAATCACCTGACTATGACAAATAAAGTAACACAAAACACAAGTCCTACTTTCTCTTAATTCAATGAATAGAGAGATTTGTTCTAATAGTGTTTGTGGACAGGAGGATATCATGTCTGCATCTTGTACAATGAATAACCACTAAGACAACAATATGCAATGTATTAATTATTGAAACTATTCTACTAATTGGCTTTGAAACTGTCTCATTGCTATTTGTTTCTCAATAAAATTATTTTTTAAAAAAGTTAGCAACTGTACCCCCAAAAAAGAAACAAGTCCTGAAAGTATGTGGTATATAACCGCTCTCAGTCAAGCTGATCTCAAATAACCCCAGAATACTTTGCCATTTGCTTATTACTATCATCAAATTTAAAAATAAATTAAATTCTCTGTCTCTGTCTCTCTCTGTCTCTCCATCTATGTCTGTCTCTGTCTCTGTCTGTTCTGTCTCCCTCTCCCTCTCCTCTTCTCGTCTCTCCCCTCATCTCTCTCCATGCCCTCAACAAGGTCTTGCTATGAAGTTCAGGCTGGCCTTAAACTCAGTGATTCTCTGGCCTCAGCCTCATGACTGCTGGGATTATAGGCATGCACCACCATTCCCAGTACAAATTAAATTTTTGTAGAGAACTTGAAGCCCTATGAGAAAACGATTACAGACTTTCAAGGCTTTTCAAACTAGTACAAAAATATGAATGAAGTTGAAAGAAATCCTTTGCTTGAAGTCAAAAATCCAGATCTAAATATTAGCCCTGACTTTTGCAGGGAAGGGTCCTGGGGTGCTTACCTTACAAACCTGCTGAAAAGAGGAAATGAAGCCATAGTGATAAGAGCATTCGTGAGATCACCCCTGTGGCAAGTTAGCAGATGCCTTAGCCATACACTGCAGAGAGCAGAACAGGAGAGAGGAAGCACAGCCTAGCAGCAGAGCATGGAAACAGGCATGTCACTGTCACTTTCTTGTGACAGAATGCCCACTACCCACACTTAATGGACAAGAGGTTTATTTTGGCTCATGGTTTTGCACAGCTGGCTGACTCCAAGCAGGAAGGGCATGGTGGAAGGGTTTGATGGAGGAGAGCTGGGGAGCAGAGGGAAGTGAGGAGTGGGGCAGGAGAGGCATCCCCCAGACAGACCCACCAGTTAACAGCAGCTCAGCTGCGAATCAGACTGAACCCTGATGAGAACAGGGTGCCATGACCCGACCACCTTCTAAACACACAAGGCTTTGGGGGACCCCACAGATCCAAACCATAATAGGCATTGAAAAGAAAAGCAGAAATGTGTTTGGCAGTGAGCATTTTGCCTAGGATTTTTCCAGCCTTCACTCACCCCAGCAGGTTGCTCAGGGTTTGCATACAATTAGAAAAATATGTTAGATGATTTCAACATAAATCTCATATTGATGTTCTCTACTTTTTAAAATAAAGACAACCTCTACCCTGCCCTATATTTTTATAAACAGAAAACATGAAAAACTTTCATTCCCAAAGTATTGATTTTTGGTATAGTCTCATGCCCTGATCACGGCCATGTGTTAACGAAAGCATATTTGCTGAAACTGGTTACCTGATTTGAAATGTAAAACTTGAAAAGCGCAAACATGTGAGCATGATTGCAAATATGTAGAGTTTTATACAGATGATCCTTAGCAACAGAGGCCTGCTGAAATCAATAAATGAAACAAATTCTGAAACCGATCCAGAAGTAAAGCAAATGAAGAGGCTAATTGTTATTGGTTTTCTGTGAGGTATTTTTATTTTACCTGTAAGATCTATGGGAAAGAATATCAAAAGGCCTGCCCTGATCTATGTCTCATAATTTTTTCCTCCCAGGCATTTTATGCAGTTTTCACATCCAGGCTCTATGGCCATTCTTAGATGCTGAATAACATCATTTGTATACCACTGCACGTTAGGTTGAATTAATGGGCAGCGACGCCCAGGCCAGGCTGCTGGAAAAACCTTTCTCAGGCAGAGTGGGGGGATCAGTGGTGGAGAGGAGCATTTCATGATCTTATCTAAGGCCACCACTCACTGACTAAAGGGAGAGTGCTCAGCAGGCACGTCAGGAGGGGGTTCACCTTAACATCCTGTCCCTCATTGCAGCACTTGTAGAGACAGCCACTAGCAGAAGAAAGGGTGCCCTTGGTTTTGGAGAGACCAGACACATCCAGGGGAGGGGGCTACAGCAGTCGGCTAGTTCATCAAATGAGCAAAGGCCAGAAATAGGAGCCCTAAGGAAAGAAGCGGACCTCTCAGATCTAATCAAGTAAGACAAAAACAATGAAGAATATGAAAAAGAAGCCTCATCAAAACAAATGTAGAAGATGCCCTCAGCCACACCAATTTGCTGTGGTCCCTACTTTCCCAGGAAGGAGAAACTAGACATGAAAACAGGAACTCCCAGAGGTCCCCTATATATGGATTTAAAAATAGGCACATAAACTATGGCTTTCCTTGGGGAGTGGTTCTGTCAGTATATTTTGTCCTCTCTAAAAGCCCCAAATTATAAATAAATAAAACCTACAGTTCTTTTCTTCTTTATATCTGACTTTTATCAAGACTGTTTGCCAAGATGGTGAAAATCAGGTAAGAAACATTTCTCTGGTTAGTGTGCAAACAGATGTGTGTGTGTGTGTGTGTGTGTGTGTGTTACATTATAGTACATTTTATGTAGTGTAGCATAGAGACAGAGTGTATATATATATATATATATATATATATATATATATATTTGTCTTGGTTATTTTTCTCACATTGCTGGGACAAAATACCCAGCAGCCAAAATGAAGGAAGGAAAGGTTTATTTAGCTCATGGTTTGTGGAGGTTTCAGTCCTTACTTAGATGGTTCCAAGACAGAGTGGCACATGGCAGTGGGCTGCCATTCATGGAGGTGGAAAATAGCAAAGAGCAAAGGGAGGAGCAGTGGCTGTGACAGCTAGCAAGCCTCTCTTCCTTCCTTATATCGTATTCAGGCTATCTGCCCCAGTGTAGCACTCACACCCATAATCCCAGCATTGGAGCATGAATTAATCACAACCTCTAGAAGCTCACCCCAATGACTTCAGGAGGCTTTGAAGGGATAACTAGATGCAAATCATAAGAATACTGCACTATGCAGCATACATGTATGTATATATAATATACATAATATATATATATGTATATGAAGAGAGAGAGAGAGGGAGAGGGAGAGAGAGAAGGGGGGAGGGAGAGGGAGCTATAATTTTGTTTGACAAGAATCAATCCAAAGAAAAAACTCTAACCCTTTCTTGAAACTACTATTGTATTTCAGGGTGAAAGAAGACTACCATAACCTTGTACGACTCTACCTTGATGACAAGAGCCTTCCCCAACAGTTTTCTATTGAGGACTGAAAAAGAAAATCAGTCCTTCTTTGGTGTTGTGACCCCAGTCTGTGAAACTCAAGACTACAAAGACAGGAAGAATTGGGCAATCAGGAGGTGGAGAGCAGAATGGCTGACACAGGGAATCCAGCCACACTCAGGCTCCTGACTCTGACTTGATTTTGTTTTTCTGTTAAACTTCTAGCTGGTGCTGAGGCTGAGTCTCAGTGGGACAGTAGGTGCTAAGCATGTGTGAGGCTCTGGGTTTGATCCCCAGAATCACAAAAAAATAAATACATTTCTGGGTGTTCCTTATCTTTCCTATAAACTGCCTTTTAAGTCCTGTGGCTCATAGCATCTTAACACTTTCTCAGTAACTCCTCACTTATTTCAAAATGTATTCAACTTGGACTTTATGGACAAATCAAGGGAACTATAAATAATAAAGCACTGTATAGGTCATCAAAGGATGCACATGAAAGTATACTGCAGCTAACAGACTGAGTGTTAATTCCCAATTACCACTTTAACATCCTTCATAAGTGGCTTACCACACATAAGGTTAGTCTTAAGGTTAAGTAGAAATCAAAGAGAAAAAAAAAAAGTCTTGATTGTGCATTGTTGGAGTTCTACCCTCATGGAAGGTTAGGTCCTGGGATAGTAGGAAACAGAATTTTCAAAGAGGTTTTCTTCCCTTATTAATATATTTTTAAAAATCCTTTGCTTCTGCACTCTGTGCTCCACAGGCAGTGCCACTGGCGGAGCCTCCTCCCCACTCCATGGCCACGGCTTCCCTTCTGGTCACTGTCCCTGACTAAACAAGGTCCTAGGCTGTGAGGATCAAAGTTGTTTTTACAGAAGGGGGGTTTCTGCATGCTGTGCAGGGCACCATGGGGCTGTCTGGCTGGAAGCTGCACGTCTGAGACAGCAGGGGCAGGAAGACACAGTGAGCCTGGGTCCTTGGAGTGGCTCCGCCCAGCCAGCTCCTGTCTGCAGCACATTAGTCCCTGTGTGCTTCAAGACAGCCCTGGGTCTCCCCAGGTGTGGTGGGCCTGGCAGCAGAGTGTTGGGGTTTCATTGGCATTGCCTTTTCTTGAAGATCTTCAAACAACAAGCACCACCAACAACAACAACAACTCCTAAGTGCCTGTTACAGGGAAATTAGGGGGAATGAACATCACTCAAGGGGAGAAGACAAATGAGCGGCCTCTGCCCAGGCCTCCAGTGTGGCCATGGCCCCCAAAAAACACAAAGGCCATCCCATACGGGACGGGTATGGCCAGTGTGGGACCAGCTACCTTGTGAGGCAAACTATGATTTTTTTTTTCCTCTGATCAAGTCTCATTTATTCAGGGGAGGTGCTGGGTATATATATAGGGAGTGTAGGAATGAGGAAGTCTGGGCTCTTGATGTCAGCAGGTGTCTAGGCAATGGAGGAAGGTCCCACCCCTGGGGCATAGCATGTGATTCATGGGGAATAGGCAAGACGGGAAGGACCAGAAACTTAACTCAGCAGGGGAATAGAAACTTAAGAAAATGGCTGACACTAT
>NDGN011338421.1:0-12616 GCA_002564285.1 Tympanoctomys barrerae | reverse complement strand
CTTTTCTCCAATTTTTGATCTGCTAACTTAGGTTGTTAACCTTCCAGAAGAGAAGCTTATTATACCCTGCAACATAAGTAGTTCGGTTTACCCTAGCTATCTGTCTAAATATCAAACATTTTAGGCATACCATGGAATAGGTATTTTCCATCAAGTATTGATACATTGAACTTTAAGTCCCTACACACCATGAAGAAAAAAATAATTAAAAAAATAGGAATAAACACTTACATGTTTTTACACAGAAATTTAGAAATCTAACCATATATCAAATTGTAGAGGTCAGACCTGTGACATTTTTTTCTTTTCCTTGTGTCTTTTTTTCATTTATTACCTTTTATTTAAAGAAGAAAAAAAAAACCTTTTACTTGAGAGATAGTATGGTAATAATTGATATGCCATGACAAGAAATATGTGTTTAGAAGACCAGAATGACAGGCATTCCAAGTGTGATCCTTCTATTACATATTGCTGTCTCCTATTCTCCTCCTGGCAGTTCTGTCCTCATTTTTATGGTTGTCAGTCCCATCAGAATATGCCGATCCAGTATCCTAGTCTTTGTTAAATTTCTGGCAGTAGGATAATTTTGTTTCAGGTTCAAAACTTTGTTTAATAGAGGCACTACACATGTGACAAAATTCATCATCTGAACCATACGTATCCAAAGTGTTAAGTCCACACTGTTGCGCCAGGAATATCCTGAAGCCTTTTCATCCTGTGGGAAAGACATGCTGTGGCAGGGATGGTGAACCTTTTGGAGACTGGTGCCCAAACGGCAAGTCCAGGCCCACGTACTGCTCACACGGTGCCAACCCTGTAATGAAACCTCAATGTTGAGGGCTTAGTTTAGAAAACGCAACTGGTACATTTAAATCTTTTGTTTTACAAGAAAAGCAAGTAACACACATGCCATAGGTTACCATTGCTGCTCTATACCCACTAAATAACTTAACAGGACAATTCTTATTAATAATTATCTAGTAATAACTTGTAAGAAACAACATGTAAATGATTTGCATTTAAAATTGATTTAAAATCTTTCAAAGTCAAAAATCAATCTTTGTTTATAACGGAAAAGTTGACAAATACAGGTAAGCAAACAGAAGATAATATATAATTCAGTAGTAAGTTTTGCTATTTGCATATGTGAAGACTTTCTCTAGCCAAAAATGTGATCTTCTGTTATTACTGTATTGCACTGTCGGGGATTGAACCCTGAGCCTTCGCATTGCATGTCATCGCCAGCCCATTTTTGAGCTTTTTTTTTTTTTTTTTTTTTTTGAGACAGTGTCTCACCAAGCCTTGACATTGTTTAGGGTGGGCTCAAATTTTCAGTCCTTCTGCTTCAGTCTCCAAGAGATATGGGATTAAAGGCGCAGTCTACCAGGCCTACCTTTTTTGTTTTGATGGCATATCCTGAACATGTTTCCATACCAGTCAATAAAGCTCTGGTGCTGCTTCAATGCTTGCTTGGTGTTCTATGGCATGAGTGCCCCATATTTTATGTCCCCAGTATCATTAAGTAATCCTACTTTACTTCTCTTCTCACTAATTATATACATAAATTGTTAACAAATATCCCTAAGTGACAATAGAACCTTACCTCTAGAGACAAATCTCTCCAGTTAGGATTTTACTAGGCTTAGTGCAAGTAGGAGAGGCATTAGGATTTGGATGGGAGTGTCTTAGTGACTTCAAGACTCTGCACACTGCCCCTTAAAGTCCAAGTGCCCCTGGATGCAGTTTCTCTTGCAAGCAGGCTACATTCAGAGACATGCCATTGCTTACAGGCAGAGCAAGCCTACTGACACACTTATGTCCCCATCCCTCGTGCTCTTCTTGCCTCAGCCTCCTTAGCACCCACTGTCTCCACTTGTGGTGCTCTTTCTTCCTGCCACAGTACAGGGTTCCTTCCACAATGTGGCCCACATATGGAGGCTGTGCACCTCACACCCTGGTGAGGTGCCACAAAGGAGATGCTAAGAAATGCACCAACAGGCAGGCTCTGGCCTCCTTTGTCCCTGTTCCTCCATAGAGAGAATGTGAAACTCGTGTTTCTCCTGATCCACTGGAAAGAATAGAGGAATTGTGGTGAGTCATAGATGCAGAGCTCAGAAAGAAAAGAGGACAGAGAGCCCTATCTACTAGATATGGGTTTTCATGAATGCAGAGTCCAGCCTTCTAGAGAGAGGGAAGAGGAAAGTGAGGGGGAGAGGGTATCCTAAGAGACCAAGAGGTCTGGTGTGGAAGCATAGTTCTTTTCCTTAGCGCTGTCTTCTTGGAAAGAATGTACCAGCCCACTGTCACCCACCAAGGAGTCCCCAACAAGCTGTGAGATAGGTCAGAGTTCATGCTGACCTGTGACCTGTCCATAGTACTACTGGGAGGGCCTTAGTTTCCCTGTTTACAGCCTGTGTTGAACATGCTAACCTGTGACATTGGATCCCAGTCACAGAGCTGCTGATGAAACACAACCACAGCACAGTCAAGTTTATCTGGGCCATGTGGGCAGGCACCCACTATGTTCTTCTACTGGACCTCACTGCAACCCTATAGGCTATCAGCACTGACCACTGAACAAAAGACGAAACCAACCCTGACATAGTAACATATGCCTATATCCAATCCAAGCACTCTTGGGCTGAGCCAAGAGGATCAAAAGCTTCAGCCCAGCCTGAGCTGCTTAGTGAGACCCTCTCTCAAAATAAAAATAAAGGGAGGGATCTGGGGATCTAGGTCAGGGGGTGGGTCCTGGATTTAATCCTCCCCCCAAAAAAGAGGAAACTAGGGGAGGCTGTCGGACTTAGCCCAAGTCACACAGAGGTTGAGAGAACAGGTGACAATTCATCCCCTGAGTTCTTGAGTCTGAAGGCCTTGTATGGCTGCCCTTCACGGCAGGGCAGGGCAGCTCACACAGGGCGGCAGGCCCAGGAAGAGCCCTAAGCCTTCCAGCCCCTTCCAGAGAAACCATATTTAAACTTAGGCCCTGGCTTCTGACGTCAGGGTTGCACTCAGGTTGTCTGCTGAGCAGGGTACTGGGAGAGACAGGACACTGGGAAGGAAGCTCCTAAGGCCTTCCTCTGGCCTCTCACATTTATGGGCCACCTTTCACAGACACCATGCCCCTCAGTGGTAACTTTTTAAAAGTTGCCTTTCTATTTGAAAATAGGGCTTCATTGTGCTGATGTCCATGAGGATGGGGCCTCAACTTGCTCTGGAGTCCATGAGCTTAGTCTAGGAGTTCTTCCTGGATAGACTCTGAGATGGTTGTTCAAACCTATCATCCTTCAATACTGAGCACACGCCTCTCTCCTGTGTTTCCTATGCCTTACAGTCTTATTCTATCTCTAGACCTGAACTGCCTGACAGAAGCAGGTACCACTGTCCAAAGTGTCCTACAGCACAAAAGCCCTCAGAGTCTTCAGCTGTCACAGAACATTTCCATTCCATGAGTTGGGATCATGGCTCAGGCCAACTGAGGATGTCTTCCAAAAGATGTGCATGAAAAGCACTGTTTCCACTCTGCCTTCCTAGCAGATCCTGGCTGCTGCCAGGTGCAACACCCCCGCTCTCCATCCCTAGTACGCGTGGCTCTAGGGTGACATCACTTTACCCTCTGCAGCTCTGGCATCTATGTGCTGCTGTTAGGATCTCAGGTTCCCTGTCTTTGTTCCTGGAAGAGGGTAGGAACGTGTGTATGTGTACAGGTTCACACATGAAAGTGAAAAACAAAGCTTCTCAATGATCTAATCTGATCAGTCAGTGGATAAAAATAATTGGTAGATTAATTTTCACTTGCAAGGTAGTTTTTCTAAATAAATAAGCATATGCCTACCAGTTCTCTGTATTTAGTGATGGCCAGACAGACATTGCTGAGTGAATGAGTATCACATAATCTAAAAAGCATCCTTTCTTCTTTGTCCTGCCATCTCCAGGACTCCTCAAGTGCTGGGCTCAGGGCAGGCACCTGCTCAGTGAGCGGGACCCACTACCATCCTGGAGAATGCTCTCAGTGCTGGAAATAAGTGACCATTTATTATTCTTGAGGACGGCTCCTACCTGAATCATCACAGAAGGCTGGTTGCCATGCAGGCCTTGGCACAGTTGTCACTTAGGGGTGCACAGAGCAGAGGATTACCTGGCTCAACATTTTTCAAGCCACACAGGAATCTTTCTATGTATCTGGAAAAATTAAATCAACAGCAAGGATGTGGCATCCCCTCGTGGGGCACACTGAGTAGAATGGCAAGGGTGGTGGTGCTAATTCTGTGCAGCAAAAATATTTTGACAACATAGCAGGTGACACCTGGAGCCACCTGGGGCTGATGCTACAAAGACGTGAGGAGCGAGCTTTGCAGGGACCTTAAGGTCTCCGGTGTATTTGAGAGGAGCCAGGGAAGGTATAGGAGAAGGCTGGGCTTGGAGAGCAGAAGTTATGTTTTCAGGGCTGGTCCAGTAGTTCAGAGGATTAAAGCACCTGCTTAGGCAGATGCACGGGCTGGGGTTTGATCTCTGGCCTGCCATGCCGGCCCTGCCCCTGGGGTGTGCTGAGAGGGTGATTGAGACTGGGCGTGGTGGCACACACTTGCGATCCAGCTTTTGGGAGGCTGAACACAGGTGGATCACTACGAGTCCCATCTACATAGTGAGACCTTATAGACTCTGTAGACCCTTACTAAAATACAAAAAAATAAACAAATAAATAAATTACATTTTTAATTTCCTTTGAAGTTTGAAATTTTCCCATTAAGTGGATAGGATTCTAGATTCACCCAAATACATTTAGGCAGTAAAGAATATTGAAGAAGAGGGGATGTAAAAATTAACCTCAGGGCAATGAACATTGATTCCTAAGACCTAGAAAGATCAAATATGTGCAACATCCTGTTCCACTTTTCCTAGCCACCCCAAATCTGTGTCAGGAAGGGCCAGTGATAGAACCACAGGTGGCTGAGGCCACAGGCCTGGCATCTTCTTCTGCGCCACCCAGAGGGAAGAGGCAGGCAGCTGCCTCTGCTCAGTGGCTGAGCTCCATCTCGCCCTTTTTCCTAGGGTGACGCTGTCTGCTTATAAGTCCCCATTAACCAACAAAATCAACTGAACTTTTGTATTTCTCCACTCTGGGGTAGAAGCTTCGTGCTGAAGGCAAAATTTCAAAGACTATTTTGTTTGTTTGTTTTTACTGTTTTTCAAAAATAACAATTGCCCAGAGAGGTATGGGTTTTCCAGCTGTTAAAGTTCAGTTTCATTCACAAAACACACTGCATTAAAAATTCAAGTTCAGTAAAGATGACTTAATGGCATTGTCTGACCTCTGTATTTTTTAAAAGGATAAAATGTGAAATTTGAGCTAGGAGCGATATGACAATTTTGGTATCAGCTTCTTTGCACATGTGGCTTTACCTCCCACGCGCTTCCTTTCCTCCAGAGGAAGTTTTCTTAAAGATTTTTTCAGCAGGCAGATTTATTACTTGTCATGATTCGGGGATTATCTGTTGGACAGTCTTGCTACTTTTTTTTTCTGATAGCAGGAACTAAAAAAGAGCAGATCATTTGGCTGTAAGGGACATATGCTACATTGTAATCACTTGAATGCTGCGAACAAGAGCTGGGCTAACACAGACGTAATTCCCATCGCTAATTGAAAGGCTCCCTTTTCACGGGGCTAATGTGTGGTAGCGGAGGGTGCTCTGTGTCTTCCGAGGCTTTCTCACCAGATGCTTTCTGGATGTGAGGGGATTAGTGGGATTCTCTAGTCCAATAAACCGTAATCTCCACAGGGTTTTCTGACGGGCATCACAATGACGTGCTGTCATGTTTTAATTTGAATAAAAAGGACATTCAGGGACGTGCAGTTGGCACTTAGGGACAGACAGGACCCTAATGCCAGGGAGGGTTTGACCCCACATCATCATTTGTCAATTACCTGCTTGCTTCTGTCTCTCTCCCCCTCATCATTTCTTCATTTTAGTCTTTTCTTCTTCAGATTCTTTCTTTGTTCCATCTTTTATTTCATCCTATTTTCTAATTCTCTTCCTATTTTCCTTTCCTTTTCGCACATCTTCCGTCAAAGCCATGAACAGCCAGTGAGAACTTAGCATGGCTCGATTTCACAAACAATAGGCTCTGAAGTAGCAGGAAGGCTGCTTCCTCCCTGTCCTTTCTGCAGTCGGGCTCTGCACTGCAGTGAGTCTACACCAGGTACTATGTCTGATAGAAAATAGTTCTCTCAAGAGCCCAGCTAAGACACAAAGGACAGCAAAGCGAAGCTTTGTTAGAGCACAAGAGTTACACAATTCCCACAAAAAATATCCACCTGAGAACTTTTTTTGGCACAATTTTTTTTTTGAAACCCTATAGAAATGCTGCCATATAGTTGCTTTTGTACTAGGTAGATTCCCAAAGGACTTTCATTTCACAATATTTTATACCTCAGTTACAGTTATGACTGAAAGAAAATTAAAATAGCTTGAACAATGAAAAAGTCTTTGCAATATATCATCAAAACTATTTAACACTGTCTTCCTCTTGAAATGCTACACACTTGGATTTTTACTGTTAGTTCACTATTTTGCATCTAGGCCTCAAAATCATGAATAGGGAATCTGGATCCAGAGAGGGCAACTCACTAAAGATGTACTAATTAAATAAAATAAGTCATCATTTTGTCCAAAGAAATGGGTGACATTTCTTTTTTTTTTTTTCTTTTTTCTGGTGGAACCGGGGATTGAACTCAGGCCTTTGCACTTGCCAGGCAAGCGCTTATTCTAATGAGCTATCTTCCTAGCCCTATTTTGTCCAAAGAAAAAGTGTGTTGGCTATCAGGTGACAAGCCTGCGTATACTCTTGGAGAAAGCACCCCGCACGCAGTCTGCGAAGGTGCACGGTCCAGAGGATGACAGGACCCATCCTTGAGAAGTCCTCAGGGTAGGGGAGTGTGAAGGCTGAATGTGTGTCCCAAATTTCACGTCAGAGTCCCAGCTCCAGCACATGACCAAATGCAGTGAGTGATGGAGTCTTTAAAGAGGTGAATGAGTGAACTGGGTTCGTCAGAGCTGGTTCTAGCCCCAGATGAAGGGCACAGACATACACAGAAAGAGGACCACCCCAGGGCATGGGGAGAAGATGCCACCTCTGCAACGCCACCCCTTGGGAGAGGCCAGCTCCACCCACAGCTGGGTCATGGACTTCAGTCTCCAAAACTCTACAGCATAAATTCAAACCACTTAGCTGTGATAGTTTATCACAAAAGTCCAGGCTAGTGACTCGCTTTACCGAAAAGGTAGGGCTACTCCTTGGCCCTACTACAATCACAATGTCTGGGAGGTCTTGGCCCATCTTTCCTACTGTGCTCACACAGAGAGTTATTACTACCAAGATAATAATACCCAGAGTTCAATCCTGCCATTGTAATGGGCTTGGAATACTCGGCAAGCTCCAGCTCTTCGCTCTGGTGCGGCACTCTGCCTGCAGTATCCTGCATCCAGCCATTATGGTGTCTTGGCCTTCAGGCTTTCCTGCTGAAGCCAAGGCATGGAGGAGCACATGTTCTGTCTGAATCCCTGGCCCACACATAAACTGGTTGCTCTGGGCCATTGCATTTTGAGATGGCTCACTATTTGGCAATAGTAACAGATGGATTTTTGGTATTGAAGGAGTATTGCACTGCAGAAAATAAAACAAAACAATAATAACAACACAAAACTAAAGTATACAGCATTAGTTTTGAGACCAGGCAGATTTAAGACAGTTAGTGAGGGGCCAAAAGTTTCTGACAGTTTGAGCAACTGAGTCCAAGGAAATGTGCTGGCAGAGCGTCTTCTGTGAAGGTGCCTACTGCTGATGGATCTTTTACCTTGATTTTAAGCTGGTGCAGTAATAGAAGAGACTTCCTGGGAGTTTGGGAAAGGGGGAGGAGCCCTTTGCACATGGATACAATGACAAAAATTACTCTCTAGAAAGTGGATTCAATGGACTTTAAAGCCTGTTTCCAAATTATTTCACAATCCCCCCACTGAGAGGAGGGTCTATGTCCTTTCTTCTTAAATATATGAGCTAGACTAGGTGACAAAAATGCATGTTGTATGAATAGTGCTGCAGAAATAGTCAGAATAGTGCTGACCTCTGAGATGAGGTCAGAAGAGGTCACAAGAGAACCAGAGGTGATTCTCTTGGGATGCACACCTTTGGAGCTTTTGGTTACCATGTAAAAAATCTGACCACTCTGTGTATGCCAAGCTGTGAAGGAGCCCAAGCCACAGACAGCGATATGTGTGGGTGGTTGTGTTGATCAGCACCAGAGTGCCACCAACTACCAGACAGGTGGTGACACGTCCATGTGATTCCCGCCCAGTCACTGAAGCAAGCCCTCCTTTCCATCTTCTGCACGTGGGTGTGACAGTTATCTAGGTCATTAACTTAGGAGTAGAAGTTCTGCTTTTAAGGATATTCAATTTCAACTCTCCAAACTTTACTTTCAAAATGGGTTGGCACCAATTTACAGTTCTACCTGCATAAAAATTCTCATTTTTCTATATCCTCATCGGCATTCAGTCTGTCTCATCCAGAAAATACTTTTTCTGCCCTTTTTTTTTTATTAGTCTGCATTTCTTATACATAATATATACATGCATACACATATATATAGCTGTATCTTGAACTAATATATTAAATACTGTACTTGTATATTTTGTTTCAAATTTTATATGCATATATTAAAATATATATCCATCTGCATATATATAACATATATGAATATATATCCTAAATAGCAATCTTTTACCTGTTGTATAAGTTGTAATATCTTACTGTAGAATGTGGTTTATTTTTTTTATGATACCTTTTAATTGAATACATTAAAATCTTAGGGTAATCAAGTATCTCAATGTTTTCCTTTAAAAAAAAAAGATCTGTTACTCAAAGTGATATAAATATTCCCTATCTTTCTTAAAAGTCTAAAGTTATACATCTCATATTTGGCTTTTAATATAGGTATAAATGTGTGGTGCAACAAGGGAAATCTAACATCATTTTGGTCCATGTGGATAACCAGTTGCCATAGAATCTTGATTGAAAAGTTCACCTAACTACAAGGCTCCTCAAGCCTGTATCTTATTTTGCAGGAAGTTCAAGTTGGTTTCTTAGTTCCATACTGTGTAGCTTTGGATGATTTGGATTTAACCATGTTCCTGGATTCCTATATTAATGTGGATAGAGTAGCTACTATTTCTCTTGATTACATCTGCTGACATTTTAAATAAAGACAATATTTTCTCTTCCTGATTCTTACTTTGTATTTCTTTTTCTATTTATCCAGTCAGAATCTTCAGGGCCAGAGCTGAGCAGAAGTACTGATGAAGGGTGTCTGTCTTTCTGCAGCTCTAGAGGATGGCATGATGTCTTCGTAGAGATGGATATGATTCATCATAATAAGATACTTCTTTCCTACTTTTAGTTCACATAGATTTTTTAATAATGAATGAATTTTGAGTTTCATCTAACACTTTTCCAGTATTCCTGAGATGTATTGTTTTTCTTGTTTGATCGATAAAGGCCAGGCTTTTGTCTTCTTCACCACTTTATCTTTCATGCATTACCGTCGGGCACATAGTAGGTACTCAGTAAGTATTCACTGCATAAATGAACTTTTTAGAAAACACTGAGCTCTTGTGGTTGACCTTTGGGAAAACATCCTTGTGGGCATAGGTGGGTGTTCTGTGCTATTTCTTTCAAGCCTGAGATACTTCCCCATTCTATTTTTTGTGGTGTTTTTAACTTTTTTTTTTTTTTTATGTAGGACAGGGTGTACAGAGTGTACAGAGTCTCACTGTGTAGATCAGACTCATAGTGATTCTCCTGTTTACAGCCTCCCAAGTACTAGGATTACAGGTGCACACCACCTCACCCAGTCGCACTTGCCCTCTCAGGGCATCCTGGAGGCGGGGCCAGCACAGCAAGCCTGGGGGTGGAACTCCTGGCCCCTGTGTCTGCCTAAGCAGGCACTTTAATCTGCTGAGCTATTTGGCCAGCCCTTACTCCCCCATTCTGACAGCTTGTCCATTACCTTTCCCATCCCTGCGCCCTCAGGGAAAGTCACCCACCCTCTCAAACTGCCCCAAGTAACTGAGGGAAGGAAGTCACGCTCTGCTTTACAGCTCATGACGCATGTCCCCCATCAGTATGTACAATTGCTATGTGTTAACTTCAGTTGCTTAGAAAATCCCACAAACTTCCCAGGTGCCTACTGTTATGGAAATAGTTTAGAAACTCTACTAGGTGGCCACATAAGGGACTGGCAATAAGCCAGCCTCCCTCTCATCCTGGAGTGTTCCCATGACAGACACTGCGTCTGGGAACCTTGACACACAAGCAAGGCCTTTCTGAGGCTGTTTGATCCATTTCACATACGTATCTCTACATCTTCAGTGTCACTGTCCTGTGTTGCAGGATGCTCCGAGGTCCTTCTTCTGCTACTGCTCATGATTTACCAAAATCGTGCTATGTCCAGCCTTCTTTTTCTTCCAGTTTAATGCCACTGTTTTCCTGTGCTTTTCAAGCCAAGTGGACTCTGTTCAGTGTCTTTTTGTAAACCTTGGCTTGGTTCCTGTTGCCATGGTTTGTGTCCTGGGTTTCCCAGGTGATGTTTCTGGAGGTGGGTCTTGTTCATTGTCTAGTTGTCAGGAGATCTGTGTCTCTCTTTTGCTTGGGACTTTTCTTGTGTTTGTTTTCTTGGTTGTGTTTTTCTATAATTTCAATGGGAGGGTATTAGGCCATCTCCACATCCCTCCATGCTTTTTGTTGTCTGTGTGTTCTCTTGATAATTAGGGTCTGATTTCTTGGAGACCATCTTGATTTTATCTTCCAATCCTTGTGCTGAATATTCATTTTAACAGACATTTTTTTTTAAACTGTAAGACCTTCTTATTCTCTGCTTGCATTATTTTCTCATTCTGGATACAGTGACTTACAGAATCTCTGCGAATTTCATTATTTTACTTTCTGTTCCTTCCATTAACCTATTTCTTCCAGTCTTTTGTCTGTTTGCATGTTTTGATTCCCTTATGGTCCTGGCTTCTTTTGAATAATTCATGGACCCAATTGTCTGAAATCTGCCCTTTTGGAAGATAGAACAATGCTAACTGGTGGCTCTGTATGTGTTTCAGGCCTACCAGTGATGCCATAGCCTCACGGCTGGATGCCCAGTGCCAAGGGCATTCTGAAGATTCCAATGCCCACTAGCTCTTGGTATCTCTGCCTCCTCCTCCACTGCAGTGTTCAAGACTGCTGGGCGTGACGCATGTGCAGGTAGTGCTTTATAAGTGGGGTTGTACTCCCAAGAGGGCCTGCTGGAATTAGGACAGGGAGAAGGACCAGGCCATGCAGGTGGGCTCTCAGGTAAAACAAGTTCAGCCTGAGCCCTCAGGAGCTATAAGTGACTTCCATAACTGACATCTATATGGGGAGGAAGCCTGATCCCTCCGAGTTTATCTCCTGCCCTTGGGCGAGGCTGCTGGGCTGGTATATGGTCACATGTGCAGCCATCTCTGAATGCAACCCCAAAGTCAAGTGCATTGTAACAATCCCCATGTGGGTGTTTACATCCTTTGGTTCCTGATTTTTCGTAATTTATTGATTCCTGTAGTTATTTTGCCAAGATACATCTATAATTAGTCCACATAAAAGCTATGACTAAAGTAGGCCCCAACAGGGCATACAGCCAGAAGGGAAGGAAGCCACAGTACAGGGGTGTGGGGGATGGGCTCCTGCAGCTTTTGGGTCTGTGATTGAGCACAGAAGCTGACTGTGTTACTTCAGAGAGCTCTCTTTGACCAGGACACTGAATAGTATATTATTCTTAGGATTTCACAGTGTTCCCATGAGTATGCTTAATAGATCTAATAAGTAAGGGGAACGTGAAAATGAGTGAGGAGATCTGCATTGTTGCATGTGTAAAGCTATGAGGAAAAGGTGAGTAAATGCATCAGACAGTCATCCGCTAGTCTGCGATGCCATCTAATTGGGTTCTAATTAGATTTGGGACTATTTATCAAAATTACCCAACACGAACTCTATCAAAACGCTATCTTGTTACCAGCTGTAAATAATTTGTTTACCTGGATGGTGCTTGTTATGCACCAAAGGCAATCCCATCTTTGAAACTAGAATTCTTGCTTATGAACCAGTTAACAAACTGTCTGAGACCCAGCATTCAGTCTAGAGAGACATGAAGTAAAGACGACAGGCTTGGGAAGGACATGGTTCTGCTCCTGCTATGATGATGTACATATTAACTGATGGGTATTTTTTATGTCAAGTGAGACAACTGGTAGTTTTTTGTTATTTTAGCCAGCTTCCTAAATAATGATAAAATAAGAACTAAAGGGGTGAGCTCTTCTTTCTGGATTATTGACCACAGCAGGGACTCCCAATGTAGTATGACCAAAGAGGGTATCCAGGGTGGCTTTTCCTGGCAAAAAGTGACCAGGTAAAAAGGTTAGGCATATCACTTTCCTCTTAGGTGCAGAATGCTGAAAATGAAATTGTAAAGGAATGAAGGGACTTGGGTCAACAATTTCTGACATTGCCAGTTAAACAGAAGACCCAATGCTATTATGGG
>NDGN011338410.1:0-15259 GCA_002564285.1 Tympanoctomys barrerae | reverse complement strand
TTTTTTTTTTCTTTTGGATTTAAGGCATTTTTCAATTATTTGTCAATATTGGCCTGTCTTCACTTTTAAATGAGAATTATTTACAAGTTGATTAAAGGGACATGGTCAAATATTTTTCATGTAGGGTACTCAGACCTTTTTCTTAAGAGATCTCAAAAGGCAAAATCTTGAGATCTAAACTCAACCCAATGACATTTTCTGTAGAAAAATTCTGTGCTGTTGTTGGGCCAGTAGTCCACTTTAGGTTGACGGCAATGAGACGGTGGAGTTGGAGATTTAGAATGTTTCATTTTCAGAACTAAGTGTTTTGTTTATTACATAAGTGTTCGAAAACAGGGGACCCTGGGCTTAAGGGTTCTCAGAGGTTCTTAAGAGTAAACAGTTCACATCTTATTTGTATTCGCACCTATGCTCACTTGTAATTTTAATTTCTTCTGTTTTGTTAAGGCTTTACCTGTCACTCCAAATGACATTTGTCACTCCAAATGTGTTGAGATGTCTCATCATTATTTTGCCTTGTCTTTTTGTTTGTTATGTATTATAACTTTTTTTAGTTTAATGTTTTTAAGCGGATAAGTGTGTGGTGTTGCCAGCATCATATTGCTAACCATAGCACCGCGGCTGCATGTTCCCTGCCTTTCGTTACCTCTGACACACAGTTGCTCTGCCCTTTATCATCATTACAGGCTGAAATAAACTTAGTCAATTCATATTCATGGTCTACTACAAAATATATTGGAATTATGTATTAATCTTCATCACAAACTAAAAACTATGTATACATATTAAAGAGTCAGTTCATTTCATGTGTGTATCAGAATGTTTTTCATTTCAATAGTTCATTGGTACTTTGGCTCAGGAAAGTAACAATAACAACACAAGAAATTATGAAATGAAAAGGAAAAAAAAGTAAATTTCTTCACTTTCATTATTTAGGAGTGTAGCTACAGCACGAACAACATATAGAAGGTGGAGTTAAATTACCACTATTTCAAGAAACTCAGTCTATAAATTTAGTTTAAAGTTTGTCCACTAGATTCAATTCCATACCTGAGCAATACAGATAGTTCTGTGCTAAGTCCCCTCTGATAATTACCCACTACTTCTCTTCTATCGTGCATTCATGAATAGCATGTTACCAACTTGAATATAACTCCATTTGACAAGAATAAAGCACCTATATATTAAAGGTGATTTTAACAAAACTTGAAATAAAAATAAGGAGATGCAGGTAGATATAAATCATTCAGAAACTTAACTGTTTGTCATCGTCTCAGTATATTTAATCAGCTATTACAAAGCATAATTGCCAGTCACATGACTATCTTCATAAAAGATATATATATTGAGTGAGAAAGTCAGAGGCAATAAAGCGAGAGGCAAAAATCCAGTTTTTATTTGTATAATTATACAAGCTTAGGTGTGCATTTAAATTGCTATATACATTTTAAAAAGTACTTAAAATATGTACCTTGTATTTAAGGGGATATCTTTGGATAGAAGGATATTAACAAAAGAGATTATAATACAAAATAATTAAAAATGAGGAGAGTGTTGGAACTGGAGTAGATAGAATACTTGTCTAGTATTCATGAAGCCCTGAGTTTACTAGCGTTTGAAATAGAGAGGGGTTGGGGAGGCTGAAATTTCATTAATTCTTAGAGCTGTTACATATTTAGGTTATATATTTTTAAACTTATGAAAAATAAAATACAGAATAATTTGAAGCATGGGAAATACATTAAATTTATATAATTTCTTGTCAATATTAATAAAATAGAATTTTAATAATGAAAAATGTCATTTTCATTAGAATTGATGCAGACTTTATACATACAGAATTCAGCAGGAAAGTTTATGAAAATTTCACAAAATTCCCTACAGCAAACTATTTTTAATCTTGTCAGCAAGTATCCGATTTCATTTGAAATTTGTGGAATAATCCCTTGGGTCCAAAATATCACATCTCAAAGGCAGCGCCATTCCTGCTGAGAAAAATCTAGAAAACTTTTATATATATAGCAAGAAATTTGCAAATGGCAATCACTTTTGTGAGATAACTTGAATTCCTCAAATTGCAAAACTACTAAAAACAGAAAAGTTAGGAAATAAAAAAACTTAAAATAATGACAATTTACTTTAAATATAAATGCTTTACAGACTGGTCTAGAACAGTATCAGAGTAGAACAGCCTTATGACAGTCATTTCATGCAAAGCACCCTGCAGCCTTCAGAACGAGAGAGGGTCATATGTAAGTCCAACTCTGTGTTATAGTACATGACATGCTATAAAATCTTTCAAATAACGTATATTGTTTTGACAAATAAAATTTGATAGAACATACATATCCAAAATGAGAGAGTTCAAGGATTCCAAAGCCACTAAAAAGTGAACATTATTTGGGAGATGAAAATACTCCAATATTTAATTCTTATTTCTTTTTCAATTCACTCCTCTTAAAAATTAAAAAAAAATTAAAAAGACAATCCTCTTTTAAAAAAGTACTAAAAGAAGGGCTGGCAAGATAGCTTAGTGGTCTAAAGCACCTTCCTCAGTAAGCTTAGGCAGATGCAGGGGACCTCAGTTCCATCCCGGGCACCACATGCTGTGCCATCCACACACTCAGGATGGACTGAACTAACAACAACAACAAAAAGATACTAAAATAGATTTTGCACATTTTAGTGCATTAATCACATCACATGAAGTGCATTTAGTAACACAAATAGCTAAAACTATTCTTCTCTCCGTATTTCATTTAAATAAGAAAAATTGTTTTATTATAATATAAGCAGCCACTATTGAGATACACATAACCAGACTTGAAGTTTTTTCAGTAGCATACTGTTGCCCTTCTTCTCTATGCTTAAACTAGAAATACTTACCATGGACTTGAAAGTCTATATGCTTTTGATATACTTCCTTAATAATCAATGCCCTATTGCCGTAATTTTTTTAAACAACGGGGAAATATTGGAAAAATGAATTCTGAGGTGTGGAATACCTTCCTTTGAATGAGATAGTAATGTGTAACAATAGCGTAATATTGTTTCATTTCACCATAATTCCTGTGAAGCAAATGGAAATCTCAAATTATAAATGTGAACCACCAAGTCAAGGATGACTCATAAACAAGAATCAGTATTTTTAATTTCTGCTACAGCAATAAAAGAGCTTCACGATTCACCACACTAATCACTTCAACCACTATTTTCTACATGAGAATGGCACAGAAGTTTTGTTTACATATAGTTTTCTAAGAGAAGGTCATGCTATGGCATAACCTGACAATGGTGGAATGAAAATGCTTCATCTGGACATTATTTTTATTCATGAAAAATTCAACTGAGTTGTCAAATATTTCTTTCTCCCTTGACACTTAAAATCATAGAGAAATGTGGTAACTGAAGATTCATTCATATTTAATCATTTGAAAAGGAGTTCTATGTCAAAGAAAAATCGTTTTAGGATTCACAGTGGAGAATAGATTCAAATTAGACCTGCTGTCTAGAATTTTTCTCCAACAGAGACTGTAAAGAAATAAGCATGCAACCATAATTAGCATAAAATGACAGTATTCCACTCTGGATTCATCAGCAGGTGAGTACAGTATGAATCCATTGATGATCACAGTGAGCCCAGGATCCAATCACCCTCTCACTGCTCCATCTCTGAGCACCTCAGATGCTGAGGGGACACTCTCAGTCTAAACCATGACATGTCCCAACCAGAGAGAGTGGTAAAATTATACTTTTTATAAATGCATGTTTCACTAATTTTCTCATCTTCCCATTGAGTATGTCAGTGGCAACTGTGCCTGTTCTTATGAAGACAAATTGGAAAGGTGCTCTCGACTGCAAAGCCTTACCATAGCTAAACAGAAATATGTTTCCATTTTATAGCCCTACGTCAGCAACAACAGGCAAACAACCATCCCCATAGGTTGTATGCATCTGATGGACAGTTCCCTGCTATGCAAGGAAACTGAACACTATGTAGATTATGTGAAGAACATTTTGAGTTTCGTAAGTTACTATCATTTTTTCCCCAGCCTTGCATACCATGGTGGCCCCATTTCTGGGCACCCTGAGCTGGTACCAAGTCTGAGGTTGTGGCGCAGGCCTGTAATCCCAGTGCTGAGGAGGCTTAAAACAGTAGGATAACTACCAGTCCAACCTTCATAGTGAGATCCTGTACTAAATACTTTTTTTAAAAAATAATACTTTTCTAAGAATAGTTTCTTTTTTGGGGGGGGGTCATGTCCCAGAATGTACAATTTTTCCACTATCCTGGCTGCTAGTAGTCTGAGCTGTAAATTAATTTTGTTTTTATTATGTTTCAGAGATTACCATTTAATACTGTCCCTTTTGAGCTCATTCATTCTCAAGGACTAGTTACAAAGCAAAAATCATGTAGTATCATTCATGATATAAATAACTAAATTCCTCAAACCACTGTGACAGGTATGAGGAGTGTGAACTTTCGAAGAGACATGTATGGACAAAATCTTAGTTGTGTTAATGTATGACACATAAAGAAACTGCTAGATTTTCCATAGCTCAGTTAGCAGCCAAGTAGGAAACCCTACAAAAACTGAAACTGTAACTTGGCATAGAGCATATGTTTTGTCATAATTTTTTTTATTACCGAAAAGATGACAATATTTACATTGCAGTGAACAGCAGTTGCAAAATTCAGTGAAACATCCTAAAGCATCAACAAGCAAACATTTCTAAGGATTAACATTAAAAGATAACAGTAGGCATTATTTCAAAAGCTTGGCTCTAAAATAGTTTTCCGGAAAAGTTTAGTATTTTTGTCATTTTCTAAGGTATCTTATAGATATCTTGACGAGCATGTTGTTTTTGAGATGCACAAATAAAATAAATGAATTGAAACACCAAATAAATACATAATACTTTAAGTTTTGCCTTCAGGTAGATACCCTGCGCCAGCCTCAAACAAAGTTTTAATGCAGAAACTTCCAACTGTTTTCCCTGGCATTCTGTACTTCAATATTCATTTCCTAAAAGCATGTTGCTCATGCACATGAGGCAGACCATGTTCATTATTATATTTTCAACAGAAATTTGGGTTCTAAGCAACTGGTATGTGTAAAGTGATGAAATAGTTAGGGTCAAGTTTCCAGGGCATATGTCATCTTACCGTTCTGTGGTGCTACTCGGTGAAAAGAAACCTGCTGCTGGACTTCCTGTTCTCATCACGTCAGAGATAGGTTAGGCAGTAAATGCATGGAGAAATCAGCGCAAATAACTAATTCAAAATTTTGAGAAGGTGCCTAGTTTTAGCTATGATTATATGATCTTTGATGTCAACCTTCACATATATTCTTCAGGCATCATTTGCTCTATAAAACCAGCCAGTAGATTTGACCACTTAGCTTTCCTCTATCCTGAGAAGACAAATATCTACCCAGGGTGATTCATACGTGAGTATTTACCTTCGTTGGTTATGGCTTTGAATTAGAAGACTTCTCACAAATTTGCTCTCTTCACATGTACCTTGGATAATTTTAGATTTATTTTAAAATTCTTTTGCTTATCCATATAATTTCACTATGGATAGAGCACAGTACCTTAGGTCTGCTGGAACTACTTGGAAAGATCATGGGCTTTGCTTGAGCACCTTTTAGAACTCTCTTCCCTTTCCCTCTCCTCTGAACCCCTTTCCAGTTACACAAATCTTTTTACTCTTTTAACACATTGAATTCACTTCTAAATTTATATCCTCATCTGACTTTCAAAACCAAAAGAAATCTCTCCATTCTGTCAGAGCACGTGCTTTGCAGCACACTTAAGGCATTAATTAATTATAGTTATTTGTGAGTTCATCTCATGCTCTCCTACTAGATAGTGAAAATTAAAGACAGGAAGTACAGCATTCAATTTGGAATCTCCTTATAAGGAAGGATAAAGCTAAGGAAAATAAGGAAAGATAATGTTTTTCAAATAATAGGAATGCACAAGACTTCTAATGCCTTTTAAAATGTGAAAACTGATTTATAAAATCAGATATTTTTTGTTCTGTTTTGTTTTGTAACTGGAGTCAATCTCCCAACCTTATGCTTGCTGAGCTAGAACTGTACCTCTAGCTATATCCCCAGTCTAAAACAAGATTTCCTATGGCATAGAGTACTAGAACTTTTACACACAAATGTGTGTGTGTGTATTAGTTTGTAGAATTTTTTCTCAATAAAATATTTGACCTCTGAATTGATTTTTAAAAACTATAGTTAATGAGGTAATATTACCCATAACATAGGCAGGTGACTTGACATTTGATACTTAATGTGGAAATGCATCCCATCTCTCCAATTATCTCTGTAACAATGACAACTAGAATTTCATCATCTATACAGGAACTCGTGGAGTGTAAACAGGGAACTCCTAATAGCCTTAAAAAGTGGTGTAGAGTCAATAACATTGGAATTGCCTTAAATATCTAATAGTCAAGCAGATCACTTTCATGTGACAAACATCATCTCCCACTCGGCCTATTTGCCATACCCATTGAGCTTCTAACCAACTTGTTAGTATCCCAGCCTTAAATATGGGAAACACAGCTTCAGACATATGAAGAAAATCTTCAACAGAAGGTAAATCGACTAATTTAAGTACAGAATATAAAAACAATTTAAGACCAAGGAACTTCATATGTGGATAAATATTTTTCAGAAAGTCATTCCCTATGCCTGTGTATTCAAGATTATGCCTATTTTATCTTCCAGTAGATAGTGTCTCTGTCTGACATTTAAATATCTGATCCATTTTTATTTTATTTAATTTATAGTAAGATATATCAGTATAGATTCCATATTTTGCATGTGGATATCCAATTTTTCTACTCCCACTTAATAGAAAAGTTATCTTTCCTCCAGTGTATGTTTTCGCTTGCCCTGTCAAGGACAAAAAGCTGCATGTGGCTGCACTTCTTTCTGCTATTTCTCTTTGGTTCCACTGACCCACAGGCCTGCTTCTGTGTCATGCTGTTTTAATCACTGTAGTTCTAAGATGTAACTTCAAGCTTGCAACTGTTATGCCACTTGCTTTGCATTTATGAACTAGGGTTGCTCTTGCTTTATTGGGTCTCTTCTGATTCCATGGAATTTTAGGAGTTTTCTCTCTAACTCTTTGAGAAATGATGCTGGTACTTTGCTTGCGACTGTGTAATTATTAATTAGTTTCATTTATACTATTAGTTTATCTTTGTTGAAAAGATAAGTTATTGTCTATTTTTTTGTAAGAAGGATTTTGTATGCTGTATTCTGTACTCTGAATATCTACTTTAAAGATAATGATATGCCATATAAATCCTATTACTATTCTGCTATTTCTTGATAATTAAGTATACTTTTGTTTTTTATAAAATAAAATAATTTAAGAATTGTTCATACAAATTACTGTATTATAAAGAATTGCTTTTTAGCCTTTTGATTAAGATCAGGTATAGTATATTCACAGAAAACTAGACTTGTGGTATGTATGAAATTTAAAAATAGCATTGAAAATATAAAAGTCTTGGGGCTGGGGTGATGGCTGTGTGGAATAAGCGCTTCCCTGGCAAGTGCAAGGGCCTGAGTTCAATCCCTGGTTCTGCCAAATAAATAAATAAATAAATAAATAAATAAATCTCATGAAAATTAGAGGGAAAATGCAATAGAAATAAAATAACGTACAGAGCTAAAAACATCAAGTTTCAAAAGTAGAAAAATGAAGGATCAGACACATTTCTCACATGACGATAGTGAATTAATCTATATTGTACCTCATATAGAAAGTTTGCCCAAAACTGACATAAATAACAAAGACGAATCAATTCTCATGGATGACAGAATAAGGTTCCTTCAGAAGATTCTAGACTACTTGATGCAGCAGAAAATCCTACATTTTTAATTTTAATTGTATAACCAGCCAAATTATCTATTAAAGTATGACCAATTATAGGTATGTTCATATACATATAATTTCACAAATTTAACTTAGGAAACTGCACAAAACCAGGGCATACAGTCAATGAAATTAGACACAACATTTAGAATATTTAAGAGAAATGCAACACAAATGAAAATATCCTTTCCTGATGGTTATTTAACTTGTGGTTTCAGAGACTGAGGGCAACAGCGAGAGTGAGAGAGGAATGAGAGATAGACACATATATTATAGATATTGGAACTTAGACTTTTTTTCTGCTCATAAAGACAGTGAGATGTGAAATACAACTTAGGAAAAATGTATCAAAGTTTTTAATAATCAAATATTGTAAACCAATTGCATTTCAAACACTATTGTAAACAGTGGAGCTATAGTAAACAATACTCAATAATAAATTTTGGTTTTGGTTTTGTATTTTGGTGCTGGCTCTTGAGGCCAGGACTCTAGCATGTTAGGTAATGACCTCTGAGCCATACTCTCAGTCCTAACTGTTGTTTTCCTAAATCATGACTTTTTTCTGTTTTTTGTTTTTGTATTTTAGGGAAGGGATTACAGGCTTGCATCCCCACATCCAGTCTCAGTTGCTGTCTCAGCATGCCCCAGGCGTGGGGCTGGCACGGCAGGCCCAGGGATCAAACTCTTGGCCTCTGCTCCTGCTAGCAGGCATTTTAATCAGCTGAACTATTTGGCCAGCCCTCCTAAATCATGAATTTTAAATCAAAATATCTATGTTTTAAAATCAACAAAATAATGATTGTCTTAAAATTCTAATATCGAAAAAGTTCTTTTCTGATGAATAGAATACAGTCATTACTATCATAGGAAAGCCAGGCACAAGGGCACAGGCCTATGATCCTAGTGTCCTGGCAAGTGGAGATGAGAAAATGACAAGTTGAACCTGCGCTGGGCAAAAAGGTGGTGAGAGAGAAGAAGGGAATAGAACAAGAGGGAGATTTTGTTTGCATCTTATTTTGTGTATGAGAAAGGAGAGAGCCGAAAGGCTAATGAGGACAGTTACTGGACAGAGGAAATGAACATGTAAAATAAAGTACAAACAATTCGGGGGCTATAGAGGGCATAGTGTCAGCACCATAAAGAGAAAGCTTGTATGTCCAAGGATACACAATCTAACAGGACCCAAAGGAAACGGAAAATGGATATGTACAAGGGTAATATTAATATTAATTGAACATGAATATATGACACACACAGTATATTGACACATATATGTATTTTACACATGCATGTATCTTTGCATACATAGTGTATACAAAATGAGCATTTCTACTACTTAACATACTTGCATATCATACATGAATCGATATATATATATATATATATATACACACACACACAAGAGGCATGGGTGGCACTATTCTAAAAACTTCATGTGTTGTAATGGATACCATAATTATCCCTTTTTATGGATGAAGAAATTAAAATATAGTACTCATTGGGAAAGTTGTTAGAAAGTACAGCCATAATTAAAACCCAGGAAATTAGAGTTCAGGTTCTTAAGCATTCCACATCTCAACGAACCTAGCTACTTCTGATGATGGAAGTGATGTAGCCTGGGAAATTCATGGTACACATTCACTTTGTATCAGCAACATGTGGAGAAGAGATAGAATGGGGACAGATATGGACAGTTTTAAAATGATAGTGAAGTAAAGTATAGATTTATGTCAGTAGAATTCGATGTTTGTGCTTGCATGCATAAAATACCTTTCTTTTACAATGAAAAACTAATAAAATTTATTTGGCATTTTAGTAGATAGTGGAAAGGTTAGTGTTCCCAGATTTCCTACCTGAGGTGTAGTTACTTCTTTTATGATACTTTTAAAATTAGCATAGATCTTAATACATTCAAAAACCTCAGAACATAGCATAAAGACTGGAAGAGACATTTATCTTCACCAGAAAGGAATTAGAGATATTCTACACACTATATATCTCTAGTTAACATTTTTCCCTCTAAAACTTAACAAATCCTGACTTTGAATAAGGGTAAGCAGCATAAAAAAAAAAATCATTCATTAGTGCTTAAATAATAGAAATTTATTTTCTCACACTTCAGGAGGATCTAAGTCTGAGATCACATAGCTGTCCTGCCCCCTGGACTGTGCCTGGCTGCCTTGTGTGTCCGCACGTGGTCATCCCTCTGTCTGTAGGACTGGAGTCCTGACCTACCTCTTTTGGCGAGGACACCACTCATACTGGATTCAGAACCACCCAGCCTCTCAATTTACCTTCCATTTTCAGAGGTCCTGTATCTAGATACACTCTTATGTCGGAGCACTGGGATGTCGGATGGTAGCCCAGGAATTTAAGAACTCATCCCAATACAAAGTACAAACTCATTATGTTTTAAACTCTCCTTTAAGGACAAGAATGGAACCTGAAGAACTATGAGAATAACTTCACAATTTTGATTGTCCTTCTCCTTTGCATCTTTAGCATTATGAAATTTAAAGTTAGCTAATAAGGATATACTGCTTTTTATAAGCAACTGGAGAGTTGAATTAAAGTAAGCTAGCATATTTAAAGTTTTTAAGGCAGTGAAAATTAAAGTTAATAGAGTTTCTGTATTATGGCTTTGTTACAAAAGAACATCTTTTCTCCTGTGTTAGTTACTTCATACTTAGTTGAGATGCATATTATGTTTACAATGAATGAACTGGTAAAAACTAATTTTTGTGCCAGAGACTATGCTAACTACTCCACTGGCATTGTGTCAGTTAATTCATTTATAGTCAGCTAATTAATGCTATTTTCTCCCGCGTTTCCTTTCAAGGTCTTTGTGTGTGTGTGTGTGTGTGTGTGTGTGCATGTGCATGCGTGTGCGTGTGTGTGTGTACCTGGAATTGAACTCAGGGCCTAGAGCATACCAGGCAGGTGCTGTACCACTAAGCTATATCCCCAGCCCTTCCCCTACTCTTAAATACATCACATCCAATGCAGGAACAGCTTCTGCCTCTGAATCTGCATCTTCCAGATCCCAAAGCCCTTGAAAGGCTTTCACCTCAGCAGGACACTGACAAATGTATCTGGGAGGGAAAGAACATTGGCTGTGAGGAGGACAGCACTAAAGCGTGTCAGACAAGTTTCTCAGGAGATGGTGAGGAAAGATTTAGATATTATATGTATACTTTATGATTTATACACCTGAACAGAAAACATCAACAATTTCACAATTATAGAAAGGACCTTGTTAATTTTGCAATATGTAAATGCCAGCGCTGCGTGAACTGACATCTCGCACTAAGTATCGGGGCAAGGCTAAGCCACGTGAGATGTCAGTCCTGGGGCACATAACCATGAAGGCAGCTGTGTCAGCACCACTGGAGGAAAACACTAGCCTGTTGATGAGGGGGAACACATTAAGCTTAGAATGCATCATGGCGATGTTAACCACTTTGCTAGTGTCACTGTACATAGACTGGATCATCTATGACATTCCAAAGGACGGCTGTGGAATAAACACTAATAACATTTTCCATAACATTTAATATATATATATACATATATATATATATATGTATATATATATTACATTTCAAGTGAGTCTAAATAGCATCTTCTTGATCTCTAGTAAATGAATATTTGACAAACCAAATTAAATANGCCTAGATTAAGATGATAATATATGGTAGCTCTCAAGTAGTATTAAATTTTCTATAATATAAAATATTAATATATATCTATCAGTTACACTAATGATTATTGTTAAATTGTGGAACGTGTCATGGCAAGATTTAACATATATTACATGCTCATAAGTATTTGTGGAACAAATAATAAAAGAAAAAGAAAAAGAATGAATGCATGAACAACATGTATTGATTTATTCACATCTAAGGAAAAAAGAGAGATGAAGCATTAATGAAGAATATTTTCATATTTACTAAACTGCAGTGGCACTTTCTCTGAAGAATAAAAATAATATTTCTAAATATTTTTCCACCTGATAACTGTTCTGCTTTTAAAAAGTGTGTAAGAAAAATACTATTACTTATGAAATCATAAATCTTTTAGTATTTCATTTCAATTGAGGCTAAATAGCATCTTCTTGATCTCTAATAAATGAATATTTGACAAACCAAATTAAATAAGCCTAGAGTAAGATGATAATTTTCAGTTATAATAGCATCTTGAGAAAAAAATTTAATACTACTTGGCAGCTAACGGCGCCTCTGTCTCCTCAAAAATAATGAAATATTAAGTTAAGTCAGACCTCATCTTTCGTTGGCATAATTCAAATCCGAATTGAAAATTCATTGTAAACCAATTGCTTTTGGAGAAAACATGATAATAAAGAAGACAAAAACCTGAGCATTTCCAGCGTACTCTCCGATTAAGGTAAACAGCGGCTGGGTTACTCTCATTTGTTACGTCTGATCAATGCGGTCGGTGTCCCCAGGGAAACAAGACAGCATTTGTGGGGACAACAGTATTCCATATTCCTGATGTCTCTTTTATTTAAAGAAACCATTTCTCAGCAGATGATTTTTAAGTAAGATAAATGTTTATTGTCTTAACAGTATTTGCCAGAGATATTAATAGTTTAAAAATATTAATAAGAGTAAAAGAGTCATCTGTTTTGCCCGTATGGTTTTTGGCCAGAGATCATTAGGATGCTGCAAGAGTGGAAATTCAGACCAGCTACTCTCTGAAGCCTCTTTTATCATTCAGGCTGAAAGACATTTCATTCCACTCAGAGTGCCAGCTCAATTCTGTTGATGCTCATATCATGTTTGTGTTATACCACTGTGTAGTTATTTATACTGATAAGGTTTTCCTTATCACTTGTAAATTCTAGGAAGGCAAGAATCTTGGTTTCCAGAGAGTGATGACTTTTTCATTTCATGACTATCAACTGACTTCTCACTGTGCACCAAGAACTCTGCGACCAGAGACAGTCTTCCGGAAAGGCATTAATCAGAGCAGGACACCACGGCCTATGCGGATACAACGGCTGGGCTGATGCGATTCACATGAGAGTAGGCCGCTTTCCTACAGCAATAGAATTATTAAGGGAATGAACGCCCAAAAGAAAGATAACACTATTTTACCAAGAATAACTGCTAATTGTTTTCAGTAATTATAAGGCCACTCTGTGTGTGTGTGCATGTGTGTGTGTGTGTGTGTGTGTGTGCATGCTCTAAATGTGAAGAAGAGCTAAACTAAATCTTAACTGTGCAGCGTGAATATCCACTAACCAAGCATTATACAGGTGTGGGAATAGGAAATTTCACATATATTCATAAGGAAGAGAACAAAATGACCTTACTTCAAACCTAACTCTAAACACAGTGTAATTTTTAATTGAGTAGATATTGAATAAATCTGCATTTCAAAAGCTTACCTCAGGTTTACATTTCAGAAAATATGAGAAGGATCCTGCTTGATCTCTGAATTTGTTAATCATTATGTACAGTTTATGAAAAGGACCCAATGTGAGAGTACAACTTCAGGTAACCATTCCTTATAAATATATGATGAGGGTGGCAGACTGTGTTATGTAATGCTCATCATACAGATAGCCTATATTTTGTTGCTTTTCAGTTTGCTTCCTTGAATTTGAATATTTATTTTGCTAATACCATTGGAGGTAACTCAGTGAGTGAGAAAAATGGAGAATTGTCAAAATAAGTTATAAGTAAATGTCAAAGTGCTTTCTAAGTGGTATTTAGTCAATAGTTAAATTTGTTTTCAAGGGACAAACATAATGTATGTCATCCTGAGAAATAATTACCTGGAAAATTATGTTTCTGTTGCTATAAATTCTGAAACAAATGTTTGTCTTCTCTTGAACTCATTGTTCTCTACTGAAATTTGGCACAGAAGAAAGATCATTGTAGATGTCTTTTAATGGTAACTAAATTAATCTCATTTTCCCCCTATAAGCCAGAAGACTAAAAGGCACAATCAAAGGCACTTTCACAGATATGAGCTCCCCCAGCATTTAGCACTCCGGTCAGCCCACACAGGCAGAATACTACCAAGTAAGCCACCTTGCTAGTTCATATCACCAAATTGAGCCCATGCGAATTCCAGAGCTTAGCATTTTGTGAATCTAACAAAAGCAGAGATCTTTACAATGTTTCCACCACCTTCAGATATTCGTGGATTAACAGAAACTTCTGTACTTTGCTATCACTCTACACATCTTTCTATTATGCTATAGGTTCAAAAGCAGTAAAGCAAAAAGAATATTTTAAAATTTGCTTTAGTGCAGGATGGCTTAGCACATTATGTCTGGGCATAACAGAATACCTGACACAGTGCGGTTCATAAAGGAAAGGCGTTTATCTCAGAGTTCTGGAGGATAGCAGTCCCCACCAAAGGCGTGCCAGTAGCTTTGGGCAAATGATTTTTTTTTCATGATAAAATAAAAGTAAATTGGAAGGGCAAGAGAGCAAGTGCATAAGAGACAAAACAAGGAGCAAAGCTGATTTAATAATGCCGCAGTTTACCGGAACAAATGCACTTGCACGCCAGAAACACTCATTCTTTTTAATGATGCAATCATTCCGAAAGGCCTACGTTCCAATACTACCACAATGACAGTTCAATTTTAACATCAGTTTTGTGACAAAACACATCGAAACCACAGCGTATACTACTCATGTTCTTACACATGTTGTGCATTATTATGCATCAATATTTCTTTCTTATTGTATTTATAGACTTCTTTAACATTATTTCCTTACTGAAAGGCCATCACAGATAAGTCATTAATAACCCCCAAGGCACATAGGTGGGAGAAAATAAAGGCTCAGATCTCTGGAATAATCAAATGACACTGATGAAAAGAATTCAGACTTCATCGGGTATATCACTTTCTATTGTCATTTCTTCTCCCCCTCCACTAACTTTTGGTAATCAAACAAGCATATTGTATTAGAGCATGAGTTCTTTTCATGTAATTCCAAGAAATATCTCCTGACACTTTGCAAAAATGTATTTCACAAGAACAAGTACTCAGTAATTAATGGGAGAAGAGAAAGGACTCTGGAGCCCTCAGTCCTCTAAACCATACAGTGTTTTAAAGCTTTAAGAAGAGAGAAAATGCGTGTGTTCTTCAAAAGTCTTTGCATGTTACAGGGGATATTTTGCCTGTTGGGCAGATTGTACTAATGTATACTGATTAGTAGCTTTAAAAATGGATACATTAGAAAAAACAAAGAAAAAAACCTAAGAACAGCAGTCAGAAAAAGAATCTAAAATTCTGAGCAGATAAGACAAATGAATCAAGGTGTCAACATGGATAATTTAGTAGTCAAGATTTCTTTCATAATAATGA
>NDGN011338395.1:0-10201 GCA_002564285.1 Tympanoctomys barrerae | reverse complement strand
AAAAAATAAATAAAATAAAATAAAACTGTCTCATTGCTATTTGTTTCTCAATAAAATTATTTAAAAATATAAAAAAATAGATATAAATAAAAAACTTTTTAAAAAGTAGGAAAAAAAGATACTCTGCCCCTTTCCAACCAGCCTGCTCACTAGCTGACACTGAGGCGACATTCACTGGCGGGATCCTTACAGGGGCTGCACTTACGCGGCAGGCTTGCTGCGAGTTTAGCATTTTGTCTTTCTTCAGCTTCTCACTGAGGAGCCTCACAGAGGATTATGGAGGCGGTGAATACAGCGCTGGCGGTGTAAGAATATGAAAGAATAAATGAGTATTTCTTTGAAATTGGCCTACTCTGCTCGGAGACATATCCCCAAGATGTTAGGTGACACGTGCTGTCAGGGGAGTTGTATAAAAGACAGCTGTCCCTGGGTTTGAGAATCTTCTGTGGACCAATGTAGAGACAGCAGCCCTAGAACTGCCTTTGATGGCCAAGAACTCTCCAGAGAGGACAGGCTGATGACCGCACGCAAACCTGACTGATGCCATCAGACTCTTCTGTGGTGGAGGCAACCTGGAGTATGACAGGTCATCCACCAGCAGAACAAGGACCCTGAAGACCCCTCAGCGTGCATGCTGAGGCCCTCAGTGCAGAAGCTGAGGCCAGGGAGGGCAGCGTCAGGCCAAGAGCAAAGCCTCCCCATGAGGCCCCTGCTCTGGCTTTAGCCCAGGTGAGCCCAGGAGGGCGGGGGATGCAGTCCACACCAACCACAACCGATGGCGCACTGGGACATTTTCTTGTGAAGGAAAGGTTATTTGCATTATTATTTCAGAGTAATCATGCTGGTTCAGCCTCAAATGCCAGCACTCAAGAGAAATAGTTTAATCTACCCTTGCGATAGAAGCTTGCCAGTGGAAAGCACAGGATAGAGGAAACAGGCAGAAATATTTTGAGTTTGCTATTTATAGGAGGTCTGGCAGGAGCGAAGGAGAGAATATATTACTTAAAATATGCTTACTGGATTCCTTCTGTACCAACTTGGTGGAACTAGGAAGTACTTAGGATTTCTCAATCTGTGTGACATCACTGCAAGGAGCACACTGTGCTAGGCTGTATGAACTCCAGAAGCATTTTTGACCCTGAATAGACTTTCAAAGCAGCCTAATGAGAACTGAGTATACGTTATGGGAGAAAAAGGTTCATCCAATATGATCATATCTTCCCACAGTGAAGAAATTTGCTGTCATTTTTAATTAGTGTTAATAATCAGGAATCAATAGGCAGTCTCCCGCCAATAAAGCTTCAGCATATGTTCACTGAACTTCTGGTACAGGTTTAGAATCATGCTGTGTGAAGTAGGTGACGGAGGAGCAATCCCAGGAACTTTTCTTCACTCTGTGTAGCTTTCCGCAGCTCTGAGGAGGCGAGGACACATGCTCAGAGGTCACCAGAGCTAAAGGTGAGGCGAGCTGTCAACGCGGCCCTGGATCGAGTTAGGACGCGGAACAGAAGTAGAATTCCACAGGGGCCTCCACCGTTCTTGCAAGAAGCCAAGGGGAGAAAAAGGGACCACAGGCCAAGTGCCCGTGCTGCACTGGGATGATAGCCAAAGAGTTCTGAGACCTCCCACCACTTTTCCCTCACGCAAGAGCCCTAACTCCTGCCACAAAACCTGATACTAACACCAGCCCCCAGCTCTGCCGAGCCAGAACCCGGCATGCTGTGGGAGTCCAGAGGAAAGGGCTGTGCTGAGAAGCCGAGAAACAGAACAGGGTGCTGAATGAGTCGTCAAACTTTTCAGAAAACAGAGAGTAAGAACGCAGGGCTGGCTGCGGCCTGTTAATCCGTTCTCTGCTGCTGAACAATGTTCTCCTTCCCGCAGCACTGATTATGCTGACGTTAACTACACTGCCTCGCTTCATGCTCTCTGGCTCGCTAGGAATCGCAGTTGAGACTGCACCATGTCCAGATAATGGCGCAGGTTTTTGTACTCAGAGCAAGGTTGAAGGCAGGTCTCCACTTAAATCTAGAGGAAATGGGAGGGAAAGGGAAAAACAGCGACTGTGGGCAAGTGAAAATAAAAATCCTAAAAGTGGAGTTTTAGTATAAGGGCTACCATGGAAAAGTGGGCAAATGCAAGTCTCCCAGCCCCCAAAGTCCCGTCTAGGTCAGGTGGATGCCCTGGTGACTCGATCCTGGAGCTTTCCCTGGTCACCTAAGGGCATGGTCCCCGGGCTCCCAAGTCTGCGGTGATCTGTGCTGTAAGCCTTGCTTGCCCTTGGGCTCCGGGTTCTTGCCAGTCCTAGGAGGGATAAAAGCAATGGAGCCCAGCCACGGGGCAGGGAGAGGCCCGTCCTCTGCCTCCTCAGAGCCACCTTCCCAGCACCTTCCCTGCTGGAGACGCCTGGACAGGAGCCAGACCGCACCACAGGGCTGGTGCACACCTTCGGCGAGGTTGCCTGCACTGAGTCCTCAACTCTCTTTCTCTCCACTCTATCCTGTCTTCCATACTTTAACCTGAGTATAATACAAGGCAGAAGAAAGTGTAATTTTTAATTTTTATATGCCTGGGTGGGGCACCTGCTTCCCGTGCCCGCCTCAGATTCTCCTCTCACCGCGGGCAGCTGCTGCAGTGCTGACTCAGGCCCCTGGGCTTCTAATTACAATGGAACAAAGCATTAAAACAGACAAAAGTAAAGGCAAGAGGAAAGATGGGTCCAATAACGCAGGCTATGCACAGTGACCCAACTACACTTCAGGGGACAGTGGGTGGTGAGGAGCGGGTTACCCCATCAGCCAGTCACAGCAGTGGCATTCATGTCACCAGGACTGTAGGGGACTGTGCCCACGCAAGGGAGCATGTCACCTGATGCAGAAGATGTGTCTGATGCACAAATACAGAAGTTCTGCTGAGTGATGTTAATCATCTTTCCCTACAGAACAGTCGCTATACCAAAACGGGTGAAAACACTACACGTTTTGTAACCTGTATTTCTGCTACAGATGAAATATAAAGGAAATTTTGAAGGAACACATTTAAAGATTCTGCTTCTCGACTTGTCTCAAAAGACTCACTTGTGGAAGGGGATGACAGACAACCTTCTAATTAATTCCTTGTGTGAATTTTAGCTGCCTTGCAAGCACATAAGGGTCAGTACAGATGTGGAGGCAGGGCTGCACACTTCTCGAGTGGACACGTGCAGCATGCCGACAAGGTGCCCTCTCGTAGCCACCTGAGCAAATGCCACCGGTTACCATCCACGCGACCACATCTGGAAGTCAACGTGGTACCTTTGGCCGCTCTCCTGAAGCTTCTTACGTAGACAGGCAGGACTTACACAACAGCAGGCCAGGCATTAGGAAAGGAACCGCTAGGAGAGTGCCTGTTCACAGCCAGCGCTCCCAAGACCTAAATAAATTACTCAAGCAGGCAAGTCCCAGATCTAACTAGAACACTGAGTGCTATCCCTTTGCCTGCCTCAGGACCACACGTGCCCACGCAAGGGTGCGAGGAACTGTCCTGAATTGTGAACACACAGGAAGATCTGAAAACCCATCTTGGAAGAGCAGCGTCCCAAAGCCTGGGGGGGTTTCAGGGCAGATTCCAGCCTCTTTCCTTGGCTATCATTTTATACTGGCCATGCACAAGCTAGAACTCTCTACAGCCTCTGAGCCTTCTCAAGCTTGGTTTGATGGGGGTCCATTTCTCTTTCTTGAGTAATAAAGCACATCTTCTTGAATGTGCGTAAGAGAGCAATAATGTTGTCCTCAAGTGACCACAATGTGGTTCCATATCAGTTTTATAAGCAGATTGACAAAAAGTGTGTATAGTGTACATAAACCTTGACACTAGAAAAGCCACAAGGTAGTATAGCTGTAAGGCCGACCTGGGCCAGGAGAGTCAGGGAATCATCTCAAAACCATGTTTGCAGCCAGGTGAGGTGACACATGTCTGTAATCCTAGCACTCAGGAGGCTGAGTCAGAAGGATCACTGTGAGTTCAAGGCCAGCCTGGGCTACATAGCAGGTTCAAGGCCAGCCTGGGCTACATAGCAGGTTCAAGGTCAGCCTGGGCTACATAGCAGGTTCAAGGTCAGCCTGGGCTACAAAGCAGGTTCAAGGTCAGCCTAGGCTACATAGCAGGTTCAAGGCCAGCCTGGGCTACATAGCAGGTAGCCTGAACTGTGTAGTGAGCCCTGTGTCAAAGAAAACAACTTGCCTGAGAGTGAGGTGGCCTATTGCCACTTTGAGTGTCCTAGTCGGAGGGCACCAGGGAAGCCCTGCAGATGCAGATGGCCAGGCCAGGCATCACTGTCAAGGTCCTACCTGCTTTGTGGTACAGAATAATATTGTAACTCTGTTCAGAAATGTGAGACAGATACAACAAAAAAATAAAGACACATCTAGAAATAGAAGTTGAACTTTCTATAAAGAGGACAACGCCGGTGGAAGAAAAAGCAGTGCTTATTAAAAAAACATGAAAAGGCCCTTTCACGATGCAGGGTTCATGCTGCTGTACTTCAACTTGTTCTTGTAGAAATTATAAACACCAGGATGAGCGCTGACAGGAGAGTATCACCTTTAAGTCTAACACAAATAGGCAGGTTTTGCAATAACAGGTTCAGAAGAGATTAGGAAATCAGCAACACAGGAGAACAGATTTACTTTGACAAACAGCCTCTGTGGATGCAAGCTTCACCTCCCAAATGCAGGTAGACATCCACAGGCAGGAAAGTTGTAGTTTGGGTAATGACGCGGAAGATGAAGAAGTGTCCTGTCCCCAGCCCCACTTAGGAATCTGGGTGCCATTAAATCCTACAGTGAGCACAGCCTCCGGAGCGCGGGTTTTCAGCACTGGCACTTCTGGGAATGCACGTCCAGGGCCACCAAGGACCACATACTAAGGAAGTGCCCAGAACACAGCGTGAACTCATGCCCACCTTCAATCCCAGGGTTCTCCTTAGGGAGAACAGAGGAGTGGGTCTTGCATGCTGGTCCTTACAGCTACTAGATAACTAGTCAAATGGAGGCTAAATGTTACAGATGAGGATAAAATAAGACAAAGACAGAAACTTTAAACAGACCCATATGTTCATGAGACCTAGAGAAAACAATGATCAGAATACGTCTGTGCTCTCAATGAAAGCTGAACCTGCCTGGTACTCAGTACAGTGCAACATCATCTACAGGCTTTCGGCCCCGAAGAGTAGATCTTCGTAGATGTGGACCCAATTAGGTTGACAGTTATGGTGCCCGCCTATTGAAATGACACTGTCTCCTTGCATGATTTCACTTAAAGATCCTGCTGCTGACTGTATTACCATGATAATGCTAATCGTGACGTTATACAGGTAACAGGAATGTAACCGTCACCCCTGAGAGAGATAAAAGCTCTCTGATCCAAGTCCTTGACTGGCTATCTGGTCTACCTTTCAAATCAGACGTCTTGGGGCTGATAATTTGGCTCAGCGGTAGAATGCTTGCCTAGCAAGCTGGAAGCCCTGGGTTCGGTCCTTGGCACCAAAAACAAAACATAAACCTCAAATCAGACGTCTTGTTTGCCAGTACAACAGTGACAGCTGAGGATGGAGGTTTCAAGTCCCCGCCAAGTAGGGTGTTTTTGGAGGATACATGAGCGACCTTTCACACAAGGAGAGTGACAGTGTGATCACCGCCAGGGATTTAGCATCCGGAAACCTTGCTACGCTAGGCATGACGCTAGGTGTGATCAGTCTCGTTCTACTGTGGCCCAGTGTTTTGCTTTGTTGTGTGTTTTCTTTTCTCAGGCAGACTCAGACATAATGATGTATATGGCTGTACCGTGATTACCTTACTGCACGTTAGTTGTATAACAACTGAATGGGAGACTTACGGCTTGGGTCTGCTACATTCCGGAAAAGTCTCATGTGTTTGTGCAGAGCTTTGCCAAGGTCACGGGCCACCGGGTGCTGTGTCCATTCGTGGGTCCATTCACTGAGGAGTGTAGGGCTGAGCGTGCGCTGGGAAGGTCAGGCCTGACTGGAGGTGGCCCTGGGAGTGAGCCGGAGTCCGGGCTCCTGTCCCTGGCTCCGGCCCTCCCCGGCTGCTTCCTGGATGCCAGGGGTGGGGCAGCTGTCCCCACCAACCCAGCCCACCACGCCATGTCTGCCTCGGAGCCAGGAAACCACAAACTGAACACACTGAAACCGTCAGCCACATTGCGTTTGTCCCCCTTCAGTTGTGGGTGTCAGATGCTGCTCCTCAGAGAGGATAAACCTGACTACTTCAGATGGCTTCCAACAGACTGCCCTGTTCTGTGACACTATGATGTCTCGAGGCTCACCGAAGGTCCATAATGACAACTTGAGGTGTTTGCAGAAATGTTCTGGAACGTCATAAGAGCTATCGCTCGTGGGTCGCTTTACACAAGTGATCTGATCTGAGTGTGTTTCCAAAGAGTTCCCACATCTGGTCTCAGTCCTCATGTAGCAGTGTTGGGCCATGGTGTGAAAATTGGAAGAGGAGATTTTAGTGAGAATTAGGTCATCATGACAGTATTTTTATTTTATTTTAGGAAGAGAGTACAAATAGTACTTTTTTTTTTCTTTTTTGGAGGAACCAGGGATTGATCATAGCCCTCCTGCCTCAGCCTCTCACAGTAGCTGGGGTTAGAGGTATGTGCCACCATGTGGCCACCCCAGGTCAACACAGTTTCAAGCTACATGATTGGGTCAGACGTCCCCTGGTGGCATGCAGTAATGATGAGGAGCAACATGGAAAGCCGCTGCCCAGAGCCCCGCGGTGCACAGAGCCATCTCCAGCATGAGCTCCTTGCACTTGCCAGGGACTCCAGCCCCCAAAATAGTATTAAAACAGAAAAGCATAAGTGATACAGAATTGCACTTAACCAAGTAATATGCATTGCACAGTATTTGTTGTAATACATAGTGTTATGTTCTAGCCAGTTATTCATATTGCAGATATATGCATGCAAAATTGCAAGAAAAAATATAAGCAATTAAGAGGAGAGAAAGAAGAAACAATTGAAAAAAAGAGACAAAACAAATTGACCACTATGTGCTCCTTTTTATAGACCAGCAGAAGTCCACAGTGCAGTTGTCCAAACCATCCTGCTTACATACATAGATAAATCTTTTCCCACATCATGACAGGATTAATCATCTTTCATTTTAATAGATACAACATCCCACACTCACAACTTAAGGAACAGGCTTAATCTGACTCACATTTTAAGGGATGTGGACCATGGTTAGGGGGTTTCAAAGGAGGAACATCATGGGGAAGGTTTGGTGAAGCAGAGCAGTCAGTTCATTGCAGTCTAGAAGCCAAACAGGTAACCAGGGCCGAGGAGGAAAAGGCTAGAGATCAGGCGTAGAACCTAAGTTTAGACCTCCATGACACCACAGACACCCCTGGAAGTGGGCTCCACCAACCCCTGAGGAAGATGCCTACACCAATCAAGTTGAGACTCCAACCTAACTACCACACCATTTTTCTTTATAAAGTCCTCAGCCTCAGGTGTTTTACTATAGCAATGAAACACTGGCAAATCTGATGTGCTATTTAACCTCGGGGAGCTTAGTGTTGCATCCGTAATATAAGTACTAGTATGTCCCGTATGAAATCATACTAGCGACTGATTAGAAAAGTACTGAAAAGAGCATAGAACATAAAGAGGGTGTCCAGTGGCCCCTTCTGCCCTCATCTTGCATACTACGAGTTGTTCATTACCGTCTATCAGAGACATTGATGGCCAAGCTAGAGAGCTGATACTCTTCAATCACATGATGATGCATAAAAAACCTAAGGGAAGTGGCCACTTCCCAGTACCCCCCGGTCTGCCTGCTGGACTCTTGGGAGTGTTCCCACTGTTACTTCTCACACAGTCTCTCCCTGCAAGTCCGACAAACACACGTGAGGCAAAGCAAGTCCAAACAGAGGCGGCTTCAGGCCTGCCTCTGACAGAGTTTCAGTGACATGGTGGAAACAGTACAGGGGTGTTGCCCGTGACCTGGAGATGGCCCTGTGCATCCCGGGGCTCTGGGCAGTGGCTTTCCATGTTGCTCCCCACCATTACTGCGTGCCACCAGGGGACATCTGACCTGATCATGTCGCTTGACACTGTGTTGGCCTGGGGTGGCCGCATGGTGGCACATGCCTCTAATCCCACCTACTGTGAGAGGCTGAGGCAGGAGGGCTATGAGTTTCAGCCCCACTTGGACAAATTAACTATGACCATGTCAAAATTTTTAAAAGAAATTAAAGACCTGAGACAGATCTCAGTGGGAGGGTGCACTGTTTGTTTCCCAGTATCAAAAAAAAAAGAGAGAAAAGAAAATATGTGTTTAGATAATTGATTTATTTATTTGGTAGTTTATTTGATAGAGACTATCTACAAAACTCTATAAATTTTCATAGCTCTTTGTTTAAATAATGCTTCATTTAACTTTATTACTTTTCAACTTTCCACTTTATGTCAGGACTAAGAGACAAAAATGACATTCTATATATTCCTTTTACGTTTGTATGTATTTTTTCCAATATCACTATATTGAGATTTGTCGTTGCTGCTGAATTAACCTCGTATTGGGCCCTACAATGATGTCAAGGTTGCTTTTCCACTCATTAAATCGTTGTATGTATTTACTTTTTCAATTCTTATTTATTTGTTACAGGGTCTCTTTACACAGTTCAGATTCTCCAGCGCTAGGATTCCAGGCATGTGCCACAACTCCCGGTCTTGGTGGCTAACACGGAGCACCTGGGGCCCCTGGGCTGGCTCAACATGTGGTACCAGGGATCGAACTCGGATCGTCACGCTTGCCAGGTAAGCACTTAGACTGCTGAGCTATCTCCTCAACCGTGGGAGGTTTGATTTGTTAATTAAGGGGAGTCTCTTGAAAGTTGATTCATTTAAACATCTTTTGTTTACAAAAAGTCTTTCAGTTCTTTGTCTTAAGTAATTTAAATATTTGAGAATTATTGAAATTGGTACCAAAAGATCAATTTTAAATATTGATTCTCTTCCAGAACGATAGGTTTCCTCTGAGGATTATCATATTAAGAGAATAGAGACCTAGATTTTTGTCTTAAGTCAGTTGTCATCTACCCATCAGCCCTCAGTGATGAATTCATTAGTCTGGAAAGTTAAATTCCTAAGACATCGCCCTACTGAAGGACCGTGCAGCAGGCAGTGGCTGCTAACTCTTATAACAGCAAATATTACACGATGTTGCAGTACTTGTCGCATAGTAGCATGAGACAGCACTGTTCATAATAAATATTACTAGTAAAGACTAAAATCTAAAGTTTAATATGAAAATGATTTGATAAGGGTTGGGGAGATAGCTCCACAGTCTAAGCATCTGCCTGGCAAGTGCAATAGCCTCAGTTCCATCCCTGGTACCATGTACCGCATGCAGCGCTGCTCTGAGATGGTGTGGTGGCTCACGCCTGTAATCCCAGCACTGGGGAGGCTGAGACAGGACAGTCAGTACAAGTCCATGCTGTGTAGTGAGACTCTGTGCCAAATACATAAATGAATAAATAAGTAAAAGATTAAAAATAAAAGAACTGTCTGCCGTGCTGGCCCTGCCCCAGGATGCACTGGGACAGCAATTGAGGCTGGGAGTGGTGGCACGTGGGGCAATCCCAGCTCTTGGGAGGCTGTAAACAGGAGGATCACTACGATTCTGATCTAGTAGTGAGATCCTGAACACCCTGTAGACCCTTCTCTAAAATATAAATAAATAAATAAAAGAACTTTAAAAGCAACAACAATATATCAAACCTCCTCCCCCACTGTTTTGTCTTTATTAAGTAAGTCAAGGAAGGCAAAATCACCTGTCTCCTTAGAAGACCCACAGGAAACTGAGCAGATATAGATTAAAGGCACCATGCCTGTCAAAAGCAAATCACCTTCGATACTGTGCACGCTCCCTTCCCAGCTGCCTGGTGCATCTGTGCTCACAGGGGTTGATGGGGGCCAGGGCGTCTCAGGAACTCCTCATCTGCCAATTGATAAAAAGCTTGCAGAAACCCTGGACCTCCTCGGGGTTCCAGTGAGTGTCAGCCATTCCAGCTTCAATGTTTAAACAACACGGTCTCCAGGACAGACTTTTCCGATGTCAGCCTGGGACTCAAACAGATGCAGCCTCAGCGCTGTCGCTAGCTCTGCGGCAGGACAAAACCACTTTCTTCTC
>NDGN011338343.1:0-15283 GCA_002564285.1 Tympanoctomys barrerae | reverse complement strand
CTTGGGAGGCTGTGAACAGGTGGATCACTACAAGTCCGATCTAGTAGTGAGACCCTGAACACCATGTAGACTCTTCCCTAAAATAAAAAGACCACCCCTCATATGGGATATAGAGTATTGTTCCTTTCTAAAAAATAATTCCTTTGCAATGTTGGATTTTTTAAATATGTACTTGTATTTCTTAGGAGACAAAAATAAATAATAAAATAAGGTCTTTAAAAAATGAAAATATGTGGATTGGGAAAGATGGCCAATATATTAATTAAAGAAAAATGTAGGATTTGTACCTGTCTTAGAGCATGGGTATGTTTTTCAAAAGTGAATCTCTTTGTATATGTTTAGGTGCAGCACATTTTAGGATAAGAACATTAGAAACCATTACTGATTTTTGTAGTTGAAGAATGAAAATGATTGCAAAAATAGAGGTGAGGAGAATAGGAAAGAAAGAGAAAAGAGACTTTCAGTTTCCAATTCACTTTCTTCTATGTTGAGTAAGTATAACACATTTAAATTTTCTTTATTGCAACAATAAACTTTTAATAAATCTCAAAAAGATGGACCTCTACTATGAAGAAAGACTAAGCCATGACAAGAGAATAATTACAAGACATACTGATAATCTGAGCAGTATCCTAGAGTTGAGGAAGAATATAGACAGGATAGGGTAGGATAGGACGGGACAAGACAGGACAGGACAGTATAGGATAGGATAAACTCGGCTCAGCTCGGCAATATTTATTGAGAGGTATCTGCTGAGAGACAGTGGGGTTCCCAAATGGGTTACTACTGAGGCCATTTTTGGGAGGTGATTTGTGCAGCAAAGTATGTACAATGTGAATCAGATTCCAATCAACCTATAGGATTACTTAGCTAATATTGGTCCAATAGGGAAGTGGGTCTGTCACAAGGGTGCATGGAAGGAACGAAGGCATTCTGGGGAAGAAATGGGTCCAGATTCTCTGGCTACCCACCAGGGCATTGGATGCCTAGCTGGACTTACTGGGCCAGGCAGTACTAATTGCAGAATAATTCCTAGCTACTGTTTATCCCTTAGGAAGTCATGTAGGCCTGGCCATTGTATTTTATCTGGAGGCCTGGCCTTTTTCAGATGCATATCCAACCTCAATTCTGATGTCTTTATTTTTTACTAAGAGTCCAGTTCCTCTATGACTGTATATTAATTTCTGTTAAACTTAACTGAACATACTAATTGTAAAGGAAAACTGAATCATGAAGGATTCTTCTTACTGTTGCATTACATTGAAGGGTGATTTTGGGGCTATGACACTATAAACTGATACCTAGCATAATGACTTTCATGGTAGAAATAAGTCAAACTAGAAGAAAAGGAGTATTGATCAAAGCACAGTCCCCTAAAACAAGCTCTCAACGAAGACAGGGACGTGGTAAGTGAAGCTGGGGGAGCACTTTGAAGTTCAAATCAGGAGTAGGCAGCAGTCTTTCTGTTATGACAGGGTGGCGCACAGAGCCAACAGCTTCCTATCCCTTGATGTCTGGTGTAAGACACAGGAATGCTGAGAAGCAGGACGTGAGATTTACTACAGTCCAGCCCCTGGTGTGGATGTCCTTGCGCAGTCCTTACGGCTCCCTTTCCAACTCTGCAGCGGGCTCGCATCCCTGAGGAGGGGTTGCTCTTCCTGCATCCTGAAATGAGCACCATTCCATTTGGGTTGTTTGCCAGTGGGTCCGCACAATGACCTTACCTGCATTCTGCTGGTAGATACACAGCTGGTAACCTGTACCTTCTCTGAGAGCATCCATTAATATTCAGAGATCTGCCAACTGTGTCATTCCTTGCATTTACTCCCCTTTCCCACTCATGAGTAGAAAGACCACATCATTTATGTGCATTAAAGGGAGTGCTAGATATACTAATAAAAACAACTTAAAATAAGAAATAAATAACAATCACTAATTGATCAATAGGCGTTAACCAGAACTGTCAGGGAAAACCAAACTTTAGGATGATTTTCCTTGTAGACCTGTAAGACTCTTTTCAAGGGGCCAGCTCAAGGCCTTAGAAGAGAAATTACTTTCAAAGCTCTGCAGATTCCCTGTCATCTGGCTTGCAAACATACAGAGAATAGAGGGGAGTAAAAGCCTGGGAAGGCAAACAGAGCCCAATTTCAATGTGTATTCAAGTTGTTATAAAGTGCACCTTCCCTGACCCCACGTGTAGGCAGGGGATTTGCATTTTAATTCATCTGTTTTTCTAGTCATTGTATGAAATTTTCCTTTCTCCCTGCACAAAGGCAGAAATACATCTCAATGGTGCGTCATGATCACCATGATTCTGTCGTGTCCTTTACGTTTCTTGGCTAGTTCTACATCCACAACAGAATAAGCCAAAATGAATATTTTAGCAAAAAAAAAAAGAGAGAAAAACCAGAGATAGCTGTTATATTTTTGGTCATTTTCCTGTGTTGGTGTGCCTCAAGTTTGAATGAGTCACAGAGTTGAATGGACAAATAAAACAATAAGAAACCATCCACAGGTCCTTCCCGCGTGGGTGAGTTGGATACTTGCCTCAGCTCCCCAGCCCTTGCAGGCTCTGAAGGCTTCTTTTTCAGCTTTCCATATGTAATAACATAACACAGAAAGTGTTCTTAAATTCCACTCTGAGCTGGAGCCCAGCCTGGCTGCTAGGGACTTGTAGCTGGAGGAGGACAGAGTTTGCGTCAGTGAAGCCCCCATCCACCTGGCAGCCAGGCCCTTCAATGTCCTGGCTTTCAAGAGCTCAAGGAGTGCTGTGGTCCATGAGTTTGGTCAGAAACTCTTTGCCCTTCATAAGCTTCTCTCAACCTGCAGTAACTCTAACGAGGAACATAGGAAGGAAGCAGAAGAACGTGGAGCACCTGACCTGTAGTGTGTCTCACTGTGGGGAGGGGTGATGTAACATCAGCAAGAATCACATCAGAAAAGTCACCAGATGTTGCCTGGTTGGCTCCTTATGGCTTGCAAGCTTCAAATTAATGTTGTTTTTCAGAATGGATTCTTTACTTTGCTTTGTCTTCCCATTCTCTTTCTTGAATGATGTCATTGAAATCTCTTGTTGGGCAAGGAATCATGTCTATTGTTGATACTCAAAGGACCCTAACCTTGCAGGAGAAGGTCCTGCCCAGAGATAGCCAAGCCATAAGCACCCGTCCCAGGAGCCTCCCTCTTAGGTGCTGAAGGACTTGGGAGCCCTCAGATAGCCCACTCTTATACAAGCCATGACTGGGAAGCCAGGCCCAAGGTGGAAGTTTGTGCTGTATCACTCCCATTTACTAAGATAACCAATGTCCACACCAGGACAAGCTTGTTCTAAATGGAAATCCAGTGAGTCAAGCACATAGTACAAGGCAGCATGAGAAGGACTCACTGGCACTAGCTGCCCAAGAGGCTGCCCTGGCCTCCGTAGTCATCTGTAGGCTCATTCATCACAGCTCTGAAGATTTGCCATCACCAAGGTCAGGGCCTGGTGACAGTCACTGTTTCAAGATGACACCTAGTGGCCATGTCCTCCAGGGGCAAATACTGTATCATCACATGGTAGAAAATCAAATAGCAAGAGGGGCACTGCCTACAGGCTCAAGCCCCCTCCACAGAGTGCAGATCCCACTCCCGCGGACAAAACCCTCGATGCAGTCTCCAAGGCTGCATCTCTTGACACTGGTGCATTGGGAATTAGGTTTCAATATGAATCTTTCTAACCATAACAGCATGTCTATTTAGGAAATGCGACTCAGTCCCAGGACTGCTGGGAGGTTCACAAATGTAGGTCTTACGTCACGTGCTCTGAGAAAACTCACCATTCCACCTTTTGTGAACTCAGGGTTTCCAAAAATTATTTTACCACTGAACATTTGTTTCAAGTATCACACCTCATCACCCCACAAGACCCTTGGGACAAAGGGAGCAAAAATAGGGACTGGGGAGAAGAAAGGCTGTGCAAAGCATTTTTCTCTGGTCACAGGGATGTGTACAGTGGCTTCTTCATGGGAAGGAGAGACAAGTAAGTGGCTGGAAGAATCAAGGTCGGACCTGCGCCCCATGCTTGGGCTGCACCCCAACGAATAGCTTTGCTGATGGAGCTGGTTGTTTTTCAGCCTCTGTTTTTGCCCTCTTGGCCGGATACCCTGTGCGGGGAGTGTTCCCCACTGCACAGAGAGTAGGACAGCCTGAAACCCCTGACCAGACTGCCACAGTGTCTTCAGAAGAACATAGTCAGGCTCAAGCTTAAGGGAGAGGTAGGCTTGCGAGGGGGCTGGTGCGAGCATGACGCGAGCATGACGTTCTCTGGACCTGATTTAAAGTGGCCAAGGTGTACGTTGCTGAGTTAGCAGCTCTGTGCAACCCCCAGCTGGAGACCCTCTCCCCAGTGCATTTCTATTTTCTCTCCAGCGCCTGCTCTTTGAAGCGGCTCACACACCTCTCCATCCCTTCCAATACAGGTACTCTTCACCGGGCTGCCGCTTGTGGGCCCCACATCCCTGCCCTCAAAATAGAGCTCAAGACCCATGGTAAGCCGCAGTCCGTGTGCACACCACCAGGAATGTCTTTCTCAATTTGCAAAATGTGCTGCATGTGGGTGGTTCCAAATCCCCTCTCTCCAGCTGCCTGCCTTTTCGTGACTGGTCTGTTGGCAATTTTGGGAGGGCTTATCCCATAAATCACAGGGGGAGAGGGATTGGCTTTGAAAAGAAAGAAGGCATGTGGGGGATGGAATTCATCCAGAACTGCCTGGTCTTGGAGAGCTGCCCCTGCCCTCCCTTCCCTTCCCTTTCTCTCTTCTCTCTGCCTCTCTGTCTCTGTCTCTGTCTCTGTCTCTGTCTCTGTCTCTATCTCTGTCTCTCTCTGTCTGTGTGTGTGTGTGTGTGTGTGTGTCTGTCTGTCTGTCTGTCTCTCTCTCTCTCTCTCTCTCTCTCTCTGTCTTCTGTTCTCTCTTTCTCTCTCTGTTATTGTTTGTTCTGAAGGTGTTTCTTTTACTAGCACATCTGGAACAATAGCTTCACATTCTGGGATTTCCTGGAAACCCCCACAAGGCGGAGTTTCAGCCTCCACCGCTGGAACTCCTGTAGGTCCAAAATGTGAGCTGCAATCTCTGCCCACGTCACACTCTCTTCCTGGTTTCCTTTGCAAAACATTGCTGCAATCAGCCCCACTGTTTTTTAACTAGAGGTACTGGCACCAAGCCCAGAGCTGCAGGGGCCCTGTCCTGCCAAGTGTGGAGGTGGTACAGGCTGGAGCCAAAGACCTCCCACACCTCTGTAGCCCCCACCCTGCCACCCTGCCTGGCTTTGTGGATGAAGGGAGGGTGAGGAGAGCAGGGAACAAGCAGGCTGTGCACTGGCTCCCACCCTGGTGCTGATTAGCCCCAGCCCTATCCATAAGGCTCATGGTAAAAGTGGGAAGGCCCTTGTCTCCATGATTTTTACCATTTGGGAGCCTCAAGGTGTATCTGAGTTTGCAACGACCCTAAGTAAATACAAGAAGACTCAAGTAGTCCTTCTGCCTCACCTTTCTCCACAGAACCTCTTCCTCCCTTTTTCTGTTCTTGTCTTGATTGCTCTGTCTATGCTGGCTGTTTGGAAGAATTCTTTGTGCCTTCTTCTTTCTGGACCAACTTCTTGTCCTTCGTGGGCAGCTTGAATATCAGCACTCTCAAGAAGGCTTTCTGCCCTTCAGCTCAGGATGAAGCAGCACAGGGCCTCCACTGCATAGGTCTGCCTCCGTTCCTTGCATAGTGCAAATGATCTGCTGAGGGTTTATAAACAAGGGTTCCCTTACCTGCCTGTCTTGTTCACCTAGCTCGAGTGCCTGGCACACAGTAGGGGCTCAATAAATACATTGGGGAAACATATTAGCCCCGCTCCTTGCTAGTTATGTGATCTCTGTACATGAGTTTGTCTTCAAAATAGAAATAACTATACTGTTTAATTCCTAGGGTGGCTGAAAGGAGGGGATAAGGCACCTCCATTGCAGTCCTCAGGAAGACCCACACAGACTGGAGTCTCCCAAACATCAGCTCTTATTTTCCACATGCTATGGTTTGTGTCTAGGTGTCCCCCCAAAGTCTCATGCAGTCATGGGGTGGCTTCTAGAGTTTGCAATTAATTCATGATCCAACGCTAGGATTGTGGGTGTGAGTGCTACACCTGCCCTGGGGCAGCTAATCTGCATACAAATGTAAGGAGGGTAGAGGGGCTTGCTAGAAGCCTCAGCTGTTGCTCCTCCCTTTGCTCTTTGCTGTTTTCCGCCTCCAGGAACTGCTGCCCTCTGCCATGTGCCAGTCCGCCTGGGAGCCAGCTGAGTATGGACTGAAACCTCCACTAACTGTGAGCTAAATTAACTTTTCCTTCCTTCATTTTGGATGTTGTCCCAGCAATGAGAAAAAAAGCAACCAAGATACCACATGTTAACTGCATGCAGTGGGTCACTTCCTGGTGCTCATGGTGTCCCATCTTGGGCCGTGGAGAATGAAGAGAATCTTGGAAGCATAAGGAAAGGCCTGGAGGGGACCTCAAAGGAAAGGGACAAAGAGAAAGATGCCCAGGAGAGCTTCAGGACACTAGCCAGGTTAAAGCAGCACTCCCTCCCTTCCTCAGCTAAGAACTGCTCCTCTAAAAAGAGTCCTTTCCTCCCTTTTTTCTTTCTCTTCCTTTCCCTGCCAATCCCACATGACTAAGCCTGACCCTGTGCATGTCACCAAGCAGCAGGACAAAGACTGAACTCTTCAGATATTGACACTTAGGTGTCCAACCTGAACTGAGGGACAAGCCACAGTTCTTCCTTAGCCAGATCACCCAAAACTCTGGTAAGCAGGGATGTCTGAGGAGCCCTGTCATTCACTTGAGATATGGCAAGGGGAGAAGAAAGTTCATCCTGCTTTGGTTGCAGCCATTGAGCTTCAGCTTGTGAGGCCGCTCAGGGCCTGCAGGGGCCTCAGGGCACCTCGGGACGTGCATTTCCCAGGAGATGGCACACCTGGCTACCCAAAGGGAATGGGGACCGCATTCTTCAGAACGAAAGGGCCACGTGCTGTCCAGGCCTGAAGATCTCTCTGTTGGGCTTTTAAATCTGCCCTTTCCTACCCTAATCCAGGGGGCACCCAGAACACCTTACTTTCTCCAACAAGCCACTGCCTCCAGCCCACAGTGGAGACTAAGTAAACTTGTTAGACCCTCATACTCAGACTCAGACCCCAGCTGGCATTTCAGTGACTCATGGGCCTCCTGCCCGGGGGGCCCTGAGGCTGAGCTCTCACCCTCAGTTCCTGTGATGGCAGGTGCTGTGCTTGAGGGTAAGATCAGCAGTTTGGGGGTGTCTGGCTGGTGTCTCCATCAAGGTGGGACCCCCATTTTCCCATATTGTGGTGTCTCCCACCCCAGGGAATAGAAGAGGGCAGCAGGCTGTGGAGCCCAGGGGCTCTGGGTAGCCTGAAGTGCAGTCTCCTCCACCTCACACACAATGCAGCTCTCAGAGAAGATGTGGGTTTGTCTTCTCTCTCCACAAACTGACCCCGAGACCCAGCTCTTGATGCAGATATTTATTTAACGATGACTAGAGTGCTCAGTGACTGACCTGGAATTTGAGTTCCAGGCTAGAGTTGGGCCTGGAAGGTCACCCATGGTCCCCAGCTCAGTGTGACCAGAAAGTAATAGAGCCCAGGGCGGATTTGCAAGTCACTGGGGACAGGCCCTCAGAGGGGATGGTAACCCCAGTTCCTTCTGCCTCTTTCTCTCTCCTTTCTACTTCCTGACTGTGAGGTGAGTGGTCCTGTTTGGCCACACACTCCTGCTGTGGTTGTTGCCTCACTGCAGACTCAACAGAACTGATCCTAGACAAGGATCTCCAAAACTGTGAGCCCAAATGACCTGTTTCCTTTGTAATGGGATTGGCTTATGCACTTTTATAGTGAGGGGAAGCTGACTACCATGATGGGCAAGTGAGGCAAGTCAAGAAGGGGTCCATGGGCTTTGTTTCATGTCCAGAAAACTTTCATGCAAAGATTCATAAAGACTCACTTATGTAGCCATGTCAGCTAAAGGCTTGCTTAAAGGATGTCTAGGAAGGTAAGAAAGCTCTAAAATAGATGTGCTAAGAAGCCTCTTACACATGGGACTTTGTTCTGAGGAGCACATTACCTGTCATCAGCCTCAACAGGAATTGGGGGGAGCTCACCCTGAATTGCCATCACAGGCTGTGCTGGAACAAGCTCAGCAGCTCTTGGACTCTTGCCTACCAGAACCTTCTCTGGCAGCCCTCCTGAGAAGGGCCACGGAAGGGTCATGACGTTAACCCTAGAAGCCTTGCCTCTGAAATGGCCTGAGTCTGTCCTCCATGGAACTTAATCCAGGGCCCACAAAACTGGAAGCAAAGACTGGATGCTGGGAGGAGTCATATCACACCAGTTGTCATGGGGTCCAAGCAGGAAAAGAGTAAGAGAGAGACAAGCCGCTTTGCCATGCTTTGAAGTCTAGATTAGAAGCACAGCAGGAAGGCACGTGCCCGTCCCTCAGTCCAGAGGGAAAGTGAGCTAAGAGCTGCTGGAAAAGAACTGGGTCCTGGGGAGGAAAGCTAACCTATCCTCCCCAGGGCTCCCCTACCTCCCCCCAACCCAGATGCCTACTTTTTAAAGGCCTGGGTGGGAATGGGCTGACTTTGAACAACAGAATAGAATCAGGGCAATTTTTCCTGGAACGTAGCCATGGAAAATTTCACCAACTACCATCTGATACCTCAATGCATGGAGTCCCCACCCTTTTCAGACACTCGTAACCCCCGTGGGTTTTTGGCTCAAACCTGATTTCATCGGAATGTGCCACACGTTTTTTTTCCCCACAAAGGACTACCCGCAGACATTGTCGGCTCTGTTTCATTCTTAAAAATGGCCGGTGGCTCTGGGGAAACTCCAAGAAAGGAAGAAGACTTCCTTTACTCACCTGAGCTGCAGCCTAAGTTGGGGGTCAGCTCTGGATCAAATCAGTGGGACTGCATCAAGGGGGGTTTCTGCAAAGACAGCTTTGGAACAGGAATCTCTTACAAGCTTCTTCTGGAGTGGTGGTGAAAAGGCAAAAGGTGGACAAGTAGGAAGGAAAGAGTGTTGTGTTCTGGCCCCGTCTCCCGGTAGATAGTTTTGTGGTGTTAAATGAGTCCTGTGGTCTACGTGGGCCTGGAAATGCACAGAAGCATGAGGAGAAGCAAACAGAACCAGTCTTAGCCTACTGTGACTGTCTAGGACACAGCCTCAGTGACCAGCACCACGCCCGAACCCTTAGAAAAACACTTCGTATATGATAGGCACTCACCATTTGGTGGTGGAATAAATGGATGATAAATGTGTTCCCACCCCTGCTCCTGCATTCCTGCAGACATTGCTAATCGATGGGGTTCACTTTCACACTGGAAGCGCTTTCAGCATTCTCCTCAGAGAATTCTCTAGATGGCCACCAAGCGATTAACATTTTCATTTGAAGTGATGTCTATTTGTCAGGCTTAGATGAGTTCTGGGATTTTTTTTCCATAACTAACCCTTCTAGTAAAACAAGACTATGGACTAATTGGCACTGGGAGAAGATAAATATAAACAGGATTGAATATTTAGATCCTATTTTTTTCTTCATAAGAGTCAGGATTTTCATTACCTTAACTGTGGCAAGAAATGACATTAGTTCAGTGAAGCCCTCATTTTGAGACTGTCATAGAAGACTCAATTTCTTTCCCCAAGAAGAAATATAGCTCCAGGGCATGGCCCTTCCCAACAAGTGTACACTTGTGGTCAGTTCAAGTCTAGAAGCTTCTAGTGTCTGGGGCTTGGTTTATCCTGGCCCATACCATACTCTCCCGTGTTCACAGAGGCAAGATGTACAAGGACAATTAAAGGAAAAGGAAGCTACAGACAGGCAATAAACAGGTGGGTGAGAGGGGACTTCCAACACACAAGCTTCAGTGTCTTTAGGGCTCATGGTCAGAGGTTGCTGTGTATATTTGCAAACACTGATCTAAGGTCCTTTTTAGTGAGCCAGATTTTATCTTGAGGTACAAATACTGAAGTTCACCACTGGTCCCTTGGGAATATCTTCAAAAGAACCCAACGGTGTTAAGGTGCTAGCCTTCATTTTCGAGCACAGAGCTACCGACCATCCCGGGGACAGCTGAAGATGCTTGCTCTTCTGCAGTTTGTCTCGCAGAAAAGCATGAAGGTCTTCTTCCCCTCATCCATGGCCACCAGCAGCACACCCTCACCTGGGACACACCTGAAGTTTTTTCTGACTGCCATATGCCAAACTCACTTTTCTGTACAATGAGAACAACTCAGTTGGGTCCCTGTCCCACTTTAGTGTGAAGCATTGATGCCACCTGTAGCCACACAGGCAGTTTTCAACACCTTCACCTATTGTTCATTATCTTCTAGGTTGGAATCTGAGGAAATAAATCATTTAGAAATTTCTGGACATGAAATGAAGTGGGTAAGGTTAGAACTCACAGCAAGTTGCTTTAGTGGGGGAGGAAGAGAGTTTCCTTTATTTGTCGCAATCATTGCTGGAAATCATAACTGTTACTCATACTTGCTTCAGTTACAATCTCCAGTAAATTTAACAGGAGTTTACTGACTAGTAAGCAGAGAAGTTGAAAGGGTAAGAGGGGCAGGAAGCTTCGGTGAACAGCTCCCCCAGTGCTCAGAGCCCAGCCCCTGAAGAACTGTCCTCCTAAGGAAGGCAGTTAGGAGGCAACTCACACCCTCCTGGCACTTCACATTGTCCCATGCTTTCTTGACTAACATAACATTCTCCTGAAAGGAAACATAACCAAACACCTTTGCCTTTCTCCTTAGCATATATCCTGTGATCTTAGACATCAGTTACACAATTCTGACCTCACCGAATGTGTATGCATTCAGTGTCTCCAAGCTATAAGCCAAAGTATCCAGCACTTTCCAAATGGCCTGAATGTGCACTCTTCAAGTCCACATATGGTCAAAAGTTACATCTCCTGTCTCCAAAATGTCTTAATTTAGGTTTATAGCCACCCCTTTCCCCAGACTCCACTAAAGGTCTGCACATTTTCAACCCTAGCTTCCAGCTTGTAAATTTCTGCCGAGGCATGCCTGTAATCCCAACACTAGGGAACTTGAGACAAGAAGATCACTGTGAGTCTTAGCTGTGAAGCGACATCCTATACCAAACAAATAAATTATTTCATTAATTAATCAATTAATGATTAAAACAAATAAACAAAGATTTGGGCCAGTGAGATAGCTCAGTTGACTAAGCGCCTTTGGGAACAGGGTTCAATCCCCATTACCACATGCCATGCCGGCCCCTGAACCAGGGGCTGAGTTAGGGCATGGTGGTGCACATCTGTAATCCCAGGGCTGGGGAAGATGAACACAGGAGGATCACTAAGAGTCTGAACTATGCAGTAAGACCTGATAGCAAATATACTTTTTAAAAGAAAGCTATTGCTGAGCTCTCAGGAGGCAGGAGCTCCCGTGGGGGTTTCATGCTATGAAAGTTCATGTGAAGAAATCTTTCTCTTCCTAAATAATTCTGTCTGCCAGCTGCCCAAAGCTCTGCTGAGAATTCATAGTTTAATAATGCCCTTGACAGTGCCCATTTCTTCCCAACTCCACATTTGGGGACATCACATTTGTAGCTGGAAATCAGCTATGGTGAAAGTAATTGACAACTTGGAGATTGGCATACATACAAAGCAGAGCATTTTATGTACCAGGTAATTGCTTTTCAAGCACAGATCAGCACAGTACTATGAGACAGAAGACTGCAGACTTGACAGGGACACAGCACCAATCGCCAAAGCAGTGACAGGCCCTGTTGAACATACAATGACATTTACAGGGGGTTGTTCCGAATTTGATGAGAAAAGAACGAGTGGCAATGAGGTTCTATTGCAAATAATGGATTCAACAATGTTGAACTGATCTGGAAAACGAGCTTCAAATGTGGTACAATCATTTGGATGCCAGAAAATAGATCCCACTCAGTGATCAGATTCCGATACTTGCTTTGCCGTGGCCTGCGTACCTGTGTCAGAACTCAAAAGAACAGAATCAGTAGCAATGTATGTGTAATCATGCAAGAGGACTTCTTGTATGGCAGCATCTGAGAGCTATGCTGTTCAATTCAAGAAGATGCAAGTCACAGAACAAGAGGGATGGAAGGTGCAGCAGTGGCCTGGGGTCAAATCCTTAGAAGCTCTCCAAGAGCTGCTGGTATAAGTCTGTGTTGAAAGGCTGAAGAAGCTAGACTCTAAAGTCCACAACAGCAGTAAGAGACACATCTCCCCAAGCAGAAAGTAGCTCGTAAAAGCAATGCTAACTTGCTTCTTCTTTCCCTTTCATTCCATCCAGAATACAAGCGTTTTGGTTGGAAGAGGAAGACAATCAGGTGAGTCTTCCTCTGCAGTTCACTAGTCTACATGTCAGTCATCTTTGGAAACATCCTGCAGACACACCCACAGCAGTGTGTTTTCCTAGCCTGCTCGGTGTCTCCTCATGTGGTCAGGTTGACAAGTGACTAATATTCACAGCACATTTCAGGCCTTCTGAGAAGGAGGGAAAGAGGATGACTAAGACTGATGCCGGTCCGCAGAGCATGATGGGAAGCAGTGTACAGAGGTCTGCGCTGTTGGCCTAGCATACAGCCTCGGCCTCATGTCTCAAGGTCCCAGAGGTCAGGACAGGAGCTTCCTAAGGTCACATGGTACCAAGGAGTCTGGAGACAAATCTGGCTGTTTCTGACTCCAATGTGTACCCTATTTTCATCACACTACATGGCCAAAAAGCTTTGTTTTCTTAATCTATGCAATTGGATTAAAATCCAGCCAGCCATACCTCAAGAATTAATAATATATTTGGTCTTTTCAAAATAATCACCCTTCTAAAGTATACCCCTTGGTGGTATTGGGTTCAGAATATGCTACCCCAAGACATGGCACCTTGGAAATCACAAGTAACTACAGAAAGCTAAACATTCTCCTCAGACCTTCTTGCACCTCACAGATCCATGTCCCCTTGAGAGCAACAGACATTCCACTCTAAACCCACATAAAAGGGCTGAAGACACAGAGCCATAAAGAAGAATCCAAACAACAGAATTTGCTGAGTTCTCCCTAGTTTATGGCCAAGATCAGACCAACTAAGCCACACTAAGTGGTTACTGAAAATGCAAAACAGTTAGCATCTGCTGCCTTAAGTTGCTAAATGTTAGGCTAACAGTTTATTAAACTAATATTACAAATAATATTCTAGTCAAATGTTATTGATGAGAAGGCTGGCCAGATAACTCAGCAGACTAAAGCACCTGCTTAGGCAGAGCTCAGCGACTGGGGTTCAATCCCCGGTGTGCCATGCCAGCCCCATCCCTGGGATGCACTGAGACAGCGACTGAGAATGGGCATGGTGGTACACGCCTGTGATCCCAGTGCTTGGGAGGCTGAAAACAGGCATATCACTATGAATGAGACCCTGTAGACCCTGTACTAAATACATTTTTTAAAAAAGTTACAGTTGATATCGAATTCCTTTTTTTTAAACATTGCCATCAAAAAGCAAAAGCATAGGACAAAGATATAAGCATTTCCATCTATCGTTATAAATAGCTTTTGCAGGGCCAGTGAGATAGCTCAGCAATTTAAAGTACCTGCTTTTAGGCAAGCGTAGGTAGGTGCAGGGGAATGCGGTTAGATCCCCGGTGCCACATTCTATGCCAGCCCCACTGTGTCTTCCTTGATGATTGTGGATATTTCTTTGGGGATCATACTGTCCCTTTGTTTGAGGGAAGTAGAGAGGAAAGAGTGTTGCCTTTCAGGGCCTTTGGGCCATGAAGACTCAAGGTCCCATTCTGGAAGGAGGAATTTCCGGCATTGGGTTCCGTTACTTTACATAGAAGTGTACATGTTATTTCCCTCGGCTGGTGGCTGAAATTAACATGTACAAAACATATTTCCTTTCAGAAAAGCCTTTTTCTTGTCTCAGAGGGATTAGTATAAAGATCTGTTGGAAGAGGAAATAAGCTTGAAGGACTCTTGTGCGGAGCTCATAAATTTGTCCCTGCAGAATGGGGAAGAATGGCAGGACAAGGAAACCACCAGGAGAGGACAGAGCAGGTGAGAGTGGCCCAAGCAGAAGTTTTCTGGAGCCAAATAAATGTAGCATCCACTTTCAAGGTGTTCCTTCTTGGGTTTGAAATTCCCACATCTTACACACAAGCCAGGGAACTGGCTGACCACGTTTCTGCAAAGCTGCATGGAAGAGAAAGGTCCACTTGGAGAAATGGGCTTTGCAAGAGAAGCGATGGCTCTGGGCTAGCCAATGGGAGCAGGAGGGCCACTCCCCAGCAGAAAGGTTTCTCTACAGTCTCTAGGTAGGGCTTACAGCTCCAGGGTGTGAGTAGGGATTAAAAAGAAGTGCAGCCTTTCCTACCTAGAGGAAGCTGGAGAGATGAGCTTGCACGAGTTTATTTTTTTATAACAAATTGTAATCAAGCTGATCACAGTGTTTACAGCCTGCTTGATCCACTCGGCAATATATTGCATTATTCAAATTTTTTCTATAGTAAGTTTGCCTTGGCCATAAAGTATTCTATGGTATGAAAGAACTCATTTACTTTAACTGTTTCTGGGGATTTGTTTTGACATATAAATGATTCCCAATTTTTTGCCACTATTATAAACAAGGCTGCAATGTAGCTAAATTTCTTGCCCAAATAATGATATCTTTAGAATAGATGGCAAGGAGTGAGGTTGTTGGATCAAAAGACAGGCATCTACTATGAGTATTTAATACATTTTCTGGATTTTCTTTCAAAAATCATGCTAATTCAAACCATGCTAATAGAAATTAAGTCTACTCTGCCTCACCACATGATTTTTACATGATACATACATGTGTTACATGTGCTTAAACATGTTGTGAGTAACATGATTGAGAACTTCTTCCTCTGCTGGTTCTTATCTGTGGCCTATGTAATACCTGAGCAACAGAAGTCACGCAGGCAGCACTCAAAGCCAACGAAGTCGGCAAATGACAAAGCCTCAGAATTGGCAGTTGTCATGTGCCATTCACCTTAGTGGCCATTTCTTTTTGAGAGTGTTATGGTTTGCGTAGAGTGGGTCCCCCAAAGCCTCATGAAGTCATGGGGTGGACTTCTAGAGTTTGTGATTGACTCATGATCCACTGGGATTATGGGTATGAGTGAGTGCTTCTGGGATTATGGGTGTGAGTGCTTCTGGGATTATGGGTGTGAGTGCTGCTGGG
>NDGN011338338.1:0-15728 GCA_002564285.1 Tympanoctomys barrerae | reverse complement strand
TCTTGTAATATGAGAAACTACTTTGGCAGTAACAATACACAATGTACTAACCATAAAAAAAAGAAGGAGGAAATTAGCCTTCCTCTGTCTTTTTGCTCTATTTTACCTCTATGCTCAGATAGCACCCACTCACATTTGTGAGGACAGATATTCTTTTTTCTCAGTCTTATGATTCAAATGTTAATTACTTACAGAAACACGATCACGGAAACACAAAAAAATAATATTTTAACAGCCATCCTGGCATCCCTTGGCCCAGTCCAGCAGACCTTAAATAGTGATTATTACCAGTCCATTTCTCTTTAGCGTGGAATCCATATACATCTGTTTAAACCATAATTGACCTCTAGTTGAAAACAGCAATGAAGCTGTAAGTCTGCCCAGCATGGTACAACTGATAACAAACCAGAGCAAGGAGAGAAGATTAAGCCCTGTGCCATGTTCACCCTTCTCATGAGACCCCATAACTGATGCATGATGATGTATAATTTGCAATGCTTAGATACTAATGTCACCATATCTTCTTATGACAAAGGTAAAAAGAGGAAAAAATAAAAATTTTAAATAACATGTCTATATACACACAAATACATGCATAACAAAATGGAGAAACTGCTCATGGCAATTATGGCCCTCGTTTCTATGGCTTACAGGTAGTCATAGCTAGTATTCACATCTATTTTATTCTACTACCTATTTTATATTCCCTTTGCCATCTGTAAGAAAATCAGTTGGTCATGGTTAAATGTCTGGTGGAATGATCCAAACCTCATTCTTAAATAATGAGGAGTATTTGTGGTCCTACCCAGATTTGGTTGTTCTGGTTTTCCACTGACCTTAATCACAGGACATGTAACTTTGAAACATCCTAAAAGACATTTGGTGCTCCAGTCAGATTCATCAGTGCTCCAATATGCAGTAGTAATCAAGAGACCCTTCCATATTCTGGATCTGTTGTCCTAGCCAGCACCACAATTTCTTCTTTGGCCTATTGACTCAGTGGAATTACTAGTCCCAAGTGGTAGGGTTGGTTATGTGGTCTCTCTTTCTTTAAAGTACAAAATGGTTAACAAATTAGAAAGGTTACAAAATTTCATTAAACAAAGTAATAGGTATTTGACAATGGTTGTTGTATTGCATAATGTTATCTTCAAATTAGTTGTTTAGGTTACTAGATATAAACCTGCAAAACTGATAAAGAAAAAAACGTTATAAGAAATTTTTTAAAAATTTAAATTCTTATTGTCTTACTAGTGTGGGAACCTGAAAGACCAAATAAAATCTGAAAGGTACAATAGAAACTGTGAAAGGGAAAGAATCTGGTCAATGGGAAGAAAAAATGAGAATGAGGAAAAGGAGAAAAGAAAGAATAGGAAAAGATATATTTGTGTATATATGCAGGATAGTTTGCATAATTGCACTGTTGATATCGGCTGTTCTATTGGGTTATAGTCTTAACATTCAGTTAAATGGAACATTGTGTCTTCTACTGAAAACACTTCTTTTGTGTAACACAGAGTTTTATGCCAAGTTCAAAGGAAGAGGAGACAAATTTTTTGCTAGTTGTTGACTAGAGGTAGTTGAGCATAATTTTGTTTTTGTTTTTGCTTTATGTATTTGATACATGATCTCACTACACAGCTTAGACTCTTAGTGATCCTCCTGTTTTCAGCCTCCCCAGTGCTGGGATTATAGGTGTGTGCCTCCAGGCCCAATCTCAGTGGCCAGCACCACATGTGGTGCCAGGGATTGAACTCTGGTCCCTGCACTTGCCTAGGCAGGCACTTAGTCCAATGAGATATCTCACCAGCTCTTAATTGTGATTAATACTTCTTCCATTTCTACTCCTTGATTCCTAGAAAAACAGTACCTAGCATAAGATCATGATTCAAAGTTTGTACAGCTTTATAGAGCACATTGCCCCAGCCTTATAATATATATTCCCACCAAATTGATCCTTTAACCAAGTGTTCTAAAGGTAATTCCACACCAGCGAAATCAGGATGGCAGAGTGCTTGGTTACACCTCATAATTCAGTGAGTATGGCCCAGTGTTACAATTCTTTAGCTGCCAAACAAATTCTTTGCAGAATCAGTGCTCTGTGGAAGACTATGATGGTAGATAAGGTGTTATGCAGGTTCAAAGATCATATTTGTCACAAAAGTACTGTGGTCAGGGAAGGCAGATCCAAAACCAGATTGTCTATTCCAATTAAGGTTAACATACTCCCCTTTCCAGATAGAAGAGGTCTGAAGTATCAAATAGGCTCCCGGGAAGCAGGTTGATCACCAGAGGAAACATAACCTGTCAGGAGCTCAGCCTTGATCTTTGCTGCTTACAGATGGGCACTCAGTGGTGGCCACAGCCAAGTGGCCTTGATGAGTGGGAGTCTGTGTTGCTGAGTTTGTGTGTAATCTCCATCCTTGTCACCATGGTCCCTTTGTTCATGAGCCCACTGGGCAAAGGCGGTATCAGATGTGAGAGGAAACTGACTGGCATCTACTGAATGCATCATCCTCTCCACTTGCTTATTAAAATCATCCTGTACTCATGTCACCCTTTGATAAGCATTCATATGGGACACAAACACTTTGAAATTTTTCTGCATCCAGAGAAGTCTATGGCCATACTTCTCTCTCAAATTTTCTTATCCCCAATTGCATTCCTTCCAAGACTCTGACATTCAGCTGAAGCATTGGATGATAGAGCCATTGGTAGAGTGGTTGTGTAACTGCACCTCTGGCCATTTCTCCTTCCAAGCAAAGTGCACAGATGTGCTTCCTAAGGGTATGTATCCCAGAAAGACTTCCTTCACAACTGTCTTCAGGAATGTTAAAGAGAAGGAGTATAGTACTTCTTCTAGCTGTCCATGTTCTAGTGCTGCCTGCAGATTCTACAGCATCATCTGTAAACCAGGCCCAAATCTTTCTCTGTCCATTGATCTTCAGGTGCTCCACCACAAGGCTAGGAGAGAGGAGGCAGTGGAGCAGTAGTTTCAGGAGCCACAGGAATTTGGATGCTTTTCATGTGATGTACTTGTGTTCTCTGAGCCTTCTCAGGTCAGATTACATATATTCCACTCCTGTTTGATGATAGGGCATTGTTGTGCAAATCCACTTTATGGCTTGGTAGGTCAGATAACACACACTTAACAAGGGGCAGGTCACAGAGTGTTACAGTCATCACAGTCCTGACCAGATGTCTGACTGGAAGCTATTTTCTGTTAGTCTGTACACTTTTTCATTAGTTGATTGTTTCCTTTGCCATGTAGAAGTGCTTCATCATCAAGTAATCTCTCTCCTATATTTTTGCTTTTGTTGCCTGTGCTTTTGTGTTGGATTGGGTACAATTTCTTTAGAAAAAGGATAGGAATTCCATTTATGTAATAAATGTAAATTGTGTAATCAATTTTAAGGTCTGTATTACATTCATATCCTGGGTAGAAAACAAGATTTATAAATTTATAATTTATAAGTTTAAGAAGTCAGGATGTCTATAGTTTAAGGCACAATTTTTGGCTTGAATTAACACGTTGCTTAGTGTTTCTAACTCTTACCTTCCTTACATTTAAAATACAACTAATTTTACCTTCCTGGGTCAATGTATTAGTTAGAGTTCTCAAGTACTAATGATCAAGATGGAGTTTATTTTTCTTGCATTTCAGAAATTTATTTTAGGTCTTCTGTGACTTGTTGGTCTCTTATTCATTGTTCCTTTCTGGATGTAAACTAACATACTTCTTACTTTGTTTTATCTTGTTGATCAAACCCAGAACTTGAGAGTATCCCTAGGACAATAATGAGGAGGACAGAATTACAAGGCTAGGATTGGAGCATTCACGATTTAGCCCATGAGGCTAGGGTAGATACCCCATCTTCCCTGAGATCAAGCGGTCATCACCCATTCAGTACTTATGTCCCAGATGAGAATTCAGTTAACATAGAAGAAACCAGCATAACAAATGATTGCAGTTATGATCACAAAATTAGACATAGGCTACTACTGTATAAGCTAGTGTGAAATATTTTTCTAATTCTAATATCTTATGGAAGTATAATTACCGTCAGTGATGGTGATGACATTGTTATTGTCATGCAAAATGGAAGTCTGCATTCACAACTAAAATCACACACTCACTACTCCAGGAGCATCTCCTTTCTGTCTCTCTCTCTCTCTCTCTCTCTCTCTCTCTCTCTCTCTCTCTCTCAGCATCACTAGTCAACAATTAAAGCCAGCATACCCATGTAAGAAGTGTTTCCTCCACACTTCCAAGGTGCCCTAAAGAATGAATTTCTCTAGCAGATGTATTTTCATAGATAGTTACATTATTGTTATAATATGGACAAAGGAACTAAATATATAAAATTCCATAAAAATTAAGTGAAAAAAGAAAAAATTTATCAAGATCTAGTTTCTGTACCTATACAATACCAAAATCTTTCCCATTAATGCTCCCTATTAAATTTACACAGATTTTTATAGCAATATTTCAATGATATTTTCTACTTATCTCCCCCTTGCATTACTAGAATACAAGTATATTTCATACCTACTTCCTAGATATTGTGTTATACATCAAGTAGGTATGTCGGCAAGTATTTATACAAGAAATATAAAATGATTACCTGCAGATTTGGTAGAAGTCAAATACTGACATGCCTATGTTTAAGAGTTAAAATACTTTAAAATAAATGATAGAAAACATTGAAAAAAATTGAGAAGCATTGAAGACACAGGAAAAATAAAACAATGGGAACACAAATGAGCTGATTCAATAATGCCAATTTTCATTCCAAAGAAGATTTGTGCCTGGAAGAATTTTATTTTAATAATGCCAAAAGATGAGGTTATTTTGGTGAGGGGTTTTACAAGGTGATTGTATCAGAAAGAATAATCAATATCACCAGTATGTTACAGAATTAGCTAGGGAACTCTAGTTGTCATAGCAAATAAACTAGAAAGTAAATGAGCATGCATATGATAGAAGTCCATTTCATTCTCATCTGAAGTCTGGACTGTCTCACACTGACAGGACACTTTTTCCCAAGCAGTGACTTCATGCTTCTGTCATCATCATGATGTGGCTTCTAAGGTTGGCATCACAGCCTTGTATATTGTGAAAGGATAACTGTCATGGGGAGCTGGGTGTGAGAGCCTATCTATGGACAGTCCAGCATGTATTATATATTATTTCATATCCAATTCTGTTGGATATATCTTAGATGTAAGCCACAGACAAATGCAGAAGTGACTGGAAAATTAACTTAGGAAGAAGAAATTGGCTGGGTGTCCACTTAGCTAGCCTTCACCATAAAAATAATACAAACTTTTATATTTGTTTTTCTTAAAATTTCAACTGAAATGTAACATGCATGGCATATAGATTTTATAACTTTAGAACATATGCTATAATAAAATTATAATTGTACTATCAATAATAATGGCCACCATTGATGGGCCCTTACAATATCCAAACTAGATAAGGTGGTGGTTATGGTACCTTTTAACAACCAGCTGAACTGAATCAGTGTGGTTCTGGGTATGGAATCCCATCTGAGATTTGTTTCCAATGGCATAAAAGGAGAACTAGAAGGGAAGGTGGGCTGCTAGTGAATCTCCTGGAGAAGCTTGTCATGCTGACTTGCCTGATATGAACTCGGCTGTTCTCATCCTCAGAGAACCTTGGGTCCTCACTGCTGCTGAGGATGGCTGTGGTTTTCTGGGGGAGCTCTGGTCCTTACCTTGTGTGATGCTTCCTGGCTCCAGTGAGGATCTCTCAGCTTGTTGGCACAGATCTTTCACCCCACTGGTGCAGACTTTCTAGCTCTCACTCCTGACCTTTGGACCTTCCCAGCGCAGGTCCTTGATAATAGACTTGCTTGAGACACTTCCATGGGCTCTCCAAGCCTCCAGCTGGATTTTTACAGGACATGGCTGCAGGATGCAAGCTTTCAGCTGCATTCCTTGAGTGTCTAGTGCATGCACTAATCTCTTTCACTCTTCTGAATTTGACTTTTTGTGTGAATATTATGAAAATTATCCCATAAACTATGTGTTTTGTATTAAGTTTGTTTCCTTGCAGACCCTGACTACAGCAGCTACTATTATTATTATCACCATTATTTTGATGGGGAAATTAAGACAGGAGAATACTGGTAATTTGCTCAAAGTTATAATGATGGGCATCAAGTAACATGGTGGACTATAGTAGAAAAATATTTAAATGCATAAAACCTACCCATAGCAATTCAACCAAAAGATATTCAAACTAAATCTTTCTAAATATCAGCCTCAAATTCCAAGTTTATCAATAGTTTTTTATGTTCAAAATTATGCCTAAAAATTTTCTTTCATGATCGTAACTTTTTTTTTTCCTAGAACCAGGGATTGAACTCAGGCCATTGTGCTTGCCAGGCAAGGGCTTATTCTCTTTGGCCCCAGCATAACATATTAAGAGCACTCTATTTACACTAGTTGCTCATTTGATTCAGGTGATGATGTGATGGGAAATTACTAAGGATTCAAACTTCACTTCTCCTCCAATCAGTACTACTGCCATCTTCCTCTCAACCTAAATATTTCCAAAATAGTACTTTCTGCCACTGTTTCCATCCTCATTGTTTAAATAAGAGTATTAGTGGAGAGAAGAATTTAGAAGTTACAAGAAATTATCTCTCAGTAGAGAAAGAAAACCATACAGAATCAAACTGAGGTCAGGCAGTAGGAAGATGGCAGCTTAGCAGACATTGAAGCTGGGTGGATACTGAAGGAAAGACATGAGATCAGACAGAGAATCTCAGATCATCAGAATACTTTTTCCCAAGCAATGATCCACCCCCACTTTGTGCTTATGTCATCTTTAAAATATTGGCATTGAAGGTTTATTATATTAATGAGAACATGTTTGAAAGAAGGAAGAAACCACTGAGATGGAAGAGAGAGGATCTAAGAAGTCTATTGTAGATAACTCAGTGCTTTAGTAACTTTCTTCATTGCAGCGACACTATAACCACCTCCTACAGATTATAGGAAGAAAGATTTGTCCGTGGTTACTATCCATAGTTGGCTAATTCCAAGGAGGAACCACATTGTGGAGAGCCTGAGTCAGAGGAGAACTCACTTGGCTCTGCTCAGGCCCTGATAGTAGAGAGGCAGAAACCCCACAGGGATGAACGAGGAAGTGGATAAATGTTTCTAATCCCACCCCAGAGATGCACTTTTTCCCATTAGACCCTCTCCTAAGAGAAAACAGCTGTGAGCTCCAGGGCTTATTCACTTCCACAAAGCTCCCCCTACGAGTACAGGAGGTTCTTAGAGGACATCTAGATTTAAACCAACCCACTCAATAAATTGCTTTTAATAGTGTCAAACAACTTTTGAAGAGGACTGCAAATATCTTTACCTTTCAATATAATTTGTGATCTCTGCTTCTTTCCTTTTGGCCTCAAACTGGGCCATAAATTGTCCTGTGGATTTTATTTGTTTGTTTTTATTTCTTGTTTCTTTTCATTGAGATGATAGCAATATTGAATCATAAGGTTGGGAGAAATCTCAAAGACAGGCAGCTCAGAATCTCTGCCAAGGCAGGAATTTATTACTTTCCATTTCAGGAGGTGTTCCTCCTATCATGACCTTAAGTGTATAGTAAAACGCTCATTTCACAATGAGGCAGACCAGTATCTTATCAAACAATGACAGTGCTTTCCAACCACAGATCAGTCTATACCCTTCCTTCTAATGATATGCTATAAATACTGCACTTTACAAAGAGCAAATTAATTTAATTATTCTCCATATACATGCTACTTGAGTATTTGAAGGTAATTATCATTATTTAGCAATTTTTTTTCTTCAGTCTAATGATTAAGTTGTATTTGGACCTCCTGAGTCACTCTTCATCTACCCTTGAATTAGACTTATTTCCAAACACAGTGCTTTTGATTTTTTTTTTGGGGGGGGACTGGGGATTGAACTCAGGTGCCTGTGCTTCCCAAGCATATGCTTATTCTACTGAGCTATCTCCCCAGCCCCTTGATTTTCTATTGTTCCAAATAATACCACCTAATTTAACAACAAAGAAATAACAAGCAGATGAAATAGTCAAAATAGGCTAAGTCAGGAAAGTTTGTCTAAAAAGAGAATTCTCAATCCTGCAAATACCAAACTTGGGTCTGAGTTAATAACAACCATAAGCCTGAAAAATAGAGGACATCAGAATACAGAAGATGAGAATTCTGTGCAGTCCAGCACTTTGAAAGAAGCACTCATCTTCCAAAAAGCATGCTGCCAAGTCAAGGTAACACAGGGATAGAACCAGGAAAGGAGTGCACAACCAGGGTGTCTTGCTTTCACCCAGCAGAAGCAAAAGCCAAGAAACTCACCTCCTAGAGTAAACAGAGTCATGTGAAGACAGGAGCCAAAGAAAAGCAAAAGCTATGTGCCACATCCCATAACATCAATAGCCAAGTAAATGTCTGGACCACTGTGAAGTGATCGAGAACTCATACTGGTTGTGCTCCCCAAAGTTATTTATTCTGTGTGCTCTGTGCCGAGCAACAAACACGACTGTTTTCCCACTTATTAGGAGTCTAATTGTTTAGAAAGACTTGTCAAAAGTAATAACGATACAAAATTCATGTATTGTTATGATGTTTCTCCCACTTCATACGTGTAAATCTCTTCACTGCCCCACAGTGGCATTTAGCTTTCTAGAAAAAAGTGACATGCTGGCATTTGTGCCTAGTAGGATTCTGAGGTCACTGATACTGCCTACTATGGCAAACAATGCTAAAAAAATCTTAAAATCCTAATAGAAGCAAGTTGCTTTGTTCTTTACATAAGTGAAAGGGAGGGAAATGGTTGGTGTCCAAGGAAGGAACAGAAATAAGCTAGGAAATTGACAGTAAAATTGGCTACATGCCATTATTCTTTTATCTTTGCTTTAGTAAGCTTTTTGCCAATATGGAATACAATAAGCCTCTTTGCATACCTGATGCTATCCTGGATAACAGCCCATCCCTTAAGAAATCTGGCCTGTACACATGAAAAACTGGAAATATTTGCATTTATCTAGGAAAAAAGTCTCTTAACTAGAAGAGGTTTTTATATAACTGAGACCATCATTTATGAGTTCACTCATTTATAGGAAAATGTACTCATTCCTTGTCCATTCACTTGCCTTAAAAAGAGTATAAATAAAACAAAATTAAATAATCTAATGAACCATATGTACCCATTATAGTACTTTCAAAAGAAAAAGAAAACATTTCATCAAAAAGCTGAGAGTGCTTTGCATGTGTCATCTGATTTACAGAGTTTCTGAATATGCTTGGAATAGTTGTCATCATTCCTGTGGTGCCTTGGTGCCATTGTTGCCTATTAAATTGCAAACAATTCTAGTCTAAAATAAATGCTTCAATTCTAGGTACAGACTGCTCATGTCCAATGTTCAATAGCTCATGATGTTCCTTCAAATCAAGTATATCCTATTTTTTTATGCTCCTTTTGTGAGATTCATTTCAAACTTGCAGAAACCATTTATTTTAACAAAGTCAGAGGACCTCAGTACTGATAGATTTTAATGGTGAAAAGGAATTTGGCAGCTATCTCCATGACTGGCTTGGGAGTGGTACTCTAAGTCACCCTTCATAAGACCTTGCTCTGCTTCTGTTCAGATTCAAGTCACAAAAAGAAATGGGAAAAATGTCAGGGAACATAAAAAAGAAAGTCAAATAGGTTGATATCCAAAAAAATGAATTCCACTAGAAAATACAGCAAGTATGGGATAGCAGTGTCCAAATTTTATTCAAATCACAAAATAAGTAATTTTTATGTTAAGCATTTCTGGAAAGGAGAGAGAGACTGATGTGGATGTGTCAATGTAAAATCATGGTTGATAGATACCTACAAATGGGAGCATAAACTGCAGTTAGCTCCTGTCGGCCAATGAGCCAACAATGCCTCCAAGGACCTTAAAGGTTAACAATAAAATCTCAAATTGAATCCTCATTTTCAATGTGAGCCAATCCGTTATAAAACAATGAATTGGCATGAGCATACCAAGGCCAATGAGTACAGTTAAACAGGAGCCTGCCAGCGTGCCCATACTTTATCACCCATGCAGAAAGTAACTCTCCATGACATTAAGGATGCTATATTTGATGGAATGTCACAGTTAGTTGACACTGGCCTTATCCTGGATCGTAGATTCTCTGTCACATCCTGCCAGTTTAGAGCAGGACCTAATAATTACAGTGTTTTGCCTTACAAGCCATGGTGGAAACCAAAGCTGAGTTTAACGGTGTAAATTGCTGCACCGTGTCAGAGTTGCCAATTGGAAGTGATTGATAGAGGGATAACCAGCCTTACGGAAGGAAAAAAGTGAAGTGTTCTGCCCTGGGCTTGAGTTGAAAAGCTTATAATCTAATCAAACCAAAGGAAAGTGATCAGTGAGAATTTAAAAGAATTTTCAACCTGTAGATCATTCTAGCTATGGATGACTTGAACAGTCACAGAAAAATTATCTCTCCAGTGGCCATTGGGAAGGTAATGCTCATCCATATGACTAAATTTGGATAAATTATTTGCAAAGTATATAATTATGTGAATACTTATTGTTTAATATGGGCTAAACACTGGGAACCTGGAAATGAACCTAGAGAGGAATAAGATCATACAAATACAATTCATAGGATTTATTCATAGACAATTTCATTTTTGTATCTTACTCCTCCCTTACATTTAATTAATTGGCACATGCTTTCCTATGTGAATGTTTAGGTAGTAAATAGTTTTAAGCTTTTTATGTTGAATGTTAGGCCATATAATCAGTTGTAGTGTCATAATTTGCTTCCCTATTCTCAAGTAATAGTAACATCAGAGATTTAAAATCAAAGTTACTACCTCTTCAAATTGCTTCTGCTACAGAATGGCACAAGTGGGGAGGGAGTTGAGGTCCACCTTTTTCTTTGCCTGTGTTGAAATGCTCTCCTAGTAACCCTGCTAGCTTACCTCCAATTATGACTGCTCAAGAACTGGAGCATGGCATGGAAGGAGAAGAAAAGGATGTTGGAGTTCTCCTATGATGGTGATCCATTGTGGGGACTGAGAATAGGCAGTGTCTGGATGTGGCAGGATGTAATGCTGACACTGTCTGCAAGGAGCATTTCTGTGAGTCTTCTCAGAAGGCCCAATCAGTGAGCATCTTTCTTTTTAAGCTAACTGGACATGAGCAAATAGATTCAGTTGTGGTTGGTCACTCTTAACACTTCTCCTACTGGGGCCCCACTGCAGTGCCTCCACCCATACAGGCTAAATCACATCCACAGAAAAATTCATACTTTCTTTGCTCTGACGATATCTAAGAGGAGAGCTACTTCTGAAACCATAGGCCTCTGTTCCAATAGATCAAGCTCCTTTGCTCTAAGGAGCAATATTTACACTTCTCAGATGTGTTTCCCATATCAGGCTCTTGTACTGACCATGCAGTGCAAAGATGAGTGCAGGAATTGGGACCTCAGAAAGCTTAACATGATCCTTTCTTATTCTAATCCACTGATCCCCATTCAAGGCTCATTTTGACTCTAGGCAATGCCTGGAAATACTTTTGATTGAATCAAATGGAAAGATGCTGTGGATATCTACTGAAAAGAGGCCAGGAAAGTTGAACATACTACAGGTTCAACATCATACCATGTACAAGGCAGATTCCCACAAACAACTATCAGCCCAAACTATCAGTAGTGGTAGGAAAGCCTGCCCCAGAAAAAAGTGTTTTCCTTGATTTTCAAGTGGAATAGAATAACAAAGATAAAGACATAATAATTGTTAATAATTCCTTGACTTTATGAAGGAAGTCAAGTTACACAATTCAGTAGTCAGTATGTAAAGTTGTTTACAAAATGCCAGGCAGTGTTTTCAGAACTCAAAAATATAGGAATTTTCATGTACTTTACACACAGCAGAGGGACACACTAAGATGATAAGTAAACACATACCGAACAATGAAATTTAGTAGAGAAATAAAATTCAAAAGGTGAAATATCTGAATGTGACAGAGGTTAGAAGAGGTGCTTTCACTTTACATTGGAATAATCAGGGAAGGCTCAGCTGAAGAAGCAGGCAGTAGGCCAGCATCCAAAGAATAATACAAACATTCCAGGGAAAGAACATTCTACAAAGTAACACTAGCAAAGGCAAAGATCCTGTAGCAGAATACAATTGCAATGTTGCCAGAAAATCAAGAAGCATTGTGGCCGAGGAGGAGCTTAGGACAGGAGGGAAGAGAAGAAGGCAGATGCTTGAACTAGGTAGGTCTTCTTAGAACAGGAAACAAGACTATATACTTTGTGGAGGGGCTTTGGTCCGAAGCAGTGGTTTTGTCTTCAAATGGCTTTAGACTTTGTGAACCTTTGCAGGTGCATCCATGTGTGTCCTTTTTATTTGAGCCTCGAAATGACCCCACTTAAAGGTGAGAACTGAAAGTCAGAAGCTTTCCTTATTTGCACAGAGTAGAAATCTGGGTCCAGCAGAGAGCTTCACTGTCCCTCTCAAAGGACAGCTCAAGTCTACATGGAAACAATGTATGTGGTGGGAGGGGTGTTTTGCTAACATTGATTGATTGATTGATTGGATTGGATTGGATTGGATTGATTCCAGGTCCCCTGCCTTCCTGGGATTCTGAAATAAAGCTCATAAAGCAATTTATCAACAAAATAGAAACAATGATTATACCCTCAGATACCTATGCAGACAGTTAATCCTTTGTCCCTGAGACATAGGGAGAGGCATCATCAGGAGGTACTAAAGAATTCCTTTTCCCTCTTCTTGTTTCCCCAGCCAACTGCTCTCTGGCCAGAAGTTCCACAAAGAGTACGTGATTTGTTCTACTACTGTAGCCCTCCCCTTGCTAAGCAGTACAATTTTGTGGCTAGCTTTAAGTGCAGCACCTCACTGTAAAGGGAATAAATTAAATTAAGGAGAATAAATACCAGTAGCCCAAAGCCTGGGGAGCTAGGAGGCATTCCATAGAAAGTGTAGGAAGGAGAGTGGCCAGAGGAAAAGGAACAGGACAATACCAAACGAAATGACAAAATCGAAGGAACAGAGCCAGTTTAGTTATGGCAGCTAAGTAATTTCAAACTACAAAAGGAATTTTAGGCTTCAAAACTCTAGCTCCCAAATAGTGTTATAATTAGTATTATTTTCAGATTAAAGAAAACACCACTTTTGTGTAACAAATTACCTCCATTTTAAAAGCAAAAATAATATATTTCACTTCATAAAAAAATGCCCAAACGGAAGCATTCTTACATTAATTATTTCACTCTATTCAAAAAGCATATCCCTGCTTGCTTTTTATTATGCCTTCCAGCTTCTACTTTGAAAAACATGTTAAGAAGCTAGAAGGTATTTTTTAAAAATGAAAGGATAAAAAGAAAAATAAATAATCTTTGAAGCAATTAGAGCCAAAATACAGAATGCATAAATATACATGTACATATTTCTTTATTTGCCCCCTAGATGTAACTCCCTATTTTCTTCCACCTCCCTTTTTGGCACTGGAACACGAAGCATCTTTCTCTCCTTCAGCTTCAACAGCAGGCAAATGTTTGCCCCAGAATTGAATCAGACTCCGTTCTGTGGATTGATTGGCAAGAGTTTTCATAAAGGGGTGGGGTCCCCAGAGGGCCAATACATGATTTCCATAATCCATTTCTCCTCTCCCCCACCCTAGGAACCTAGGTCTACTTCTGAGCCATTTCTTCAGAGAGTAATAATTAGCAGAGCATTGCAAAAAACAAAAAGCTGTCATCATTGCTTGGTGGGGTCTGCAGTTGCTCTTGTAAAATTACCAAGAATATAATTTTACTGTGGGAACAAAGAACATATGTAAAGTAAATATTGTTACAGATTTTAGAGTTTCGGGAAGAATTTTTTTTAATTTGAATATTGTGTGAAACCACGAGAAAGAGAGTTTAAAATGTACCCTCTCGGAGCCTCCCTTCACTCTGCTTGCTGTGGCTGAGGTAAATGGAGGCGCTTTGTGGAAGAAGCCCGAGCAAAGGCAGGATCTCACAGCCTTGAACTTAAAGCATTTGAAAAAATTAAGCTTTCTCCCTGAAATGAGCCTCAGTATCTAGAAATCCATCTGAAAATGAAAAACAAATAAGCTGCCATCATTAGACTTTAATATTAACGGATTGTGTTATATTAATATTAAAAATGATCTTTAAATTTAATACATCTTTAATGTGAACCAGGAATAAGAAGGTGAAAATAAATTTGTGACAATGTTATTTGTACTTGTGATTAAAATGTTGACTGTATCCTGCATGCCTAAGGAGAGACCTGACTAATTTTGCATCAGATCTGGGAGAGTGTGGAGAGCTGCTGAGCTGAACTGGATGTGCATTGATACCTGCGCTGATTCTGCCTGGCTTGAGCACCATTGCACCCTAGATTCCAGGAGCGGGGCTGCAGTAAGCACCGCCTGTCCAGCAGCACAGCTACACGGCAGAAAAACACAGCCCTTTGCCTTGGCTAGTGGGCTTCACAGGCTCCTCTCCGGCACCGGGCAGAATTTTCTGGCTCAGCTTTACCCCCAGTCTTGACAATGCCAGCAATGTGATTGATCATAGCACAGCACATTAGTCTGTGGAAATTAGAAGAGGGGGCCGGGATGCCAGAGGATGAAGGACAAAGCTGCAGATGTGAGAGACTGCAACAAGACGCGGCAGTGAAACTCCTGTATAGTAATTGGTGTCATTAAGATGAGCCTGAGTCATCAGAGAAGAATAAATTATGTGCTGAAACTTGACTTTAAAAAGAAGGCTACCATACTAAGGGTTCCCAGGTTTGGGAACCTGGCCAAATAGCAGAATGACCTTACATGTCCTGATTCAGTAAGTAGGGGCTAGGTGTGCCCAACAACATGCACTTTTAAGATGAGTCTTGATGAATTCAGATTCAGCTGATCTATAGAGTGTTACTAGGGCATGTTAGTAAACACATTGTGTCACATATTATCTCCCCAGAGGCATCTGAGTAGCCCAACTTGAGCATCCCTCCTCAGAAATGACTGAAACCAAGATTGTTCTGAATTTTGAACACTTGGTATTTGGAACATTTGCATATGCATAATGAGATATCTTGGGTAGAGAACCCAAAGCCAAATAGGAAATGCATTTGATTCATACACAACTTATACATATAGCATGAAGGTTGTTTTCATATATATATATATATATATATATATATATATATATATATATTAGTATGAAATAATGTTCTATGCTATGGAATTTGTCATATAGGTACTCAGAAACTTGTATTTTGAAACTTTTGTATGTCAGAGTTTCAAAATAGAGATATTAACCTATAGTAAATAAAAAAGCCAGTGGCTCAATCTAGGCCACCTCCAGCCAGGTAGTTCCAGGGTGTTTATGTTCCTTTTAGCACCTTGAATCCTATGATTGTGTTAATGCTGGGCTTCTGATCTACTAACCTGGAGTTCTCAAAATGTATCATCCAGCAACTTGTTAGCAATGCAGACTTTCAGGCTTTACCTTTAACCTTGTGAGTGGAAATCTCTGGAGCGGAACTGAGCAATCTTAAAATTAAATCTCAGCAAATTCTTACACACTCTAAAGCTTAAAAACCACTGTACACTGTGAACTAAGCTACTGCACTGCAGATGGTAATTTGTAATAGTAGTTTCATGTTTGGAG
>NDGN011338337.1:0-14285 GCA_002564285.1 Tympanoctomys barrerae | reverse complement strand
TTGTCTCCTGCATTTGTTCTGGGTGGGCTCAGAGCCTGACAATGCATTTTGCTCCTTCTCTTTCTCATTTTATATAGCACTGTCCTGTGACCTTTGGTGTAGAACTTGGGTGTAGTTATTTTAGCACCTACCAGTGTTATTACCCAAGAGAAATTATGTGGTTAAAGCTGTTACAGTTTTGTATTGTACAGAACTACAATTGGCAATGCTAATAATGGGTAGTGGCATTTAGCAGCTGACAAACTTTTGTAATGAATGGCTTTGTATTTTAGACCATAAGAACAAACATTATGACTGTATAGCTAAGCGATATTAAATTGGGAATTTGCATTTAAATTAGTTCCCCTAAGTTCTGTCTGATCACCTCCCCTTGATGCACCTGGCAGACTAGTTCACCCTGGTTACTTGTTACCCTGTCTCTCGATCAAGAGAAGAAGAGAGAGGACACTCTCATAAATCTGGGTCTAGCAAAGTGTCTCAGCTTACCAGGCCCAGCATCTACCACGTTTGAACTTGTCTGGGTGGGCATGGCTTGGGTCTGGCCGCTGTGCTCCGCTTCTTCCTGCTGCAGCCCATGGAAGTGAACCCACTGTGCCCCTCTAGCAAGATATTCTGCTCCTGGATTAACTGGATGGGTCTCACCCCTAGCCTCTTTGCAGGGAGTTCTGCTTCAGGGTTCCACACCAGGCCTGCCTGATAGAGGAGGTTCCCCCCACCCCCACACACGCAGGGCCTGGCTGGCTGGAAGTAGTGTCCAGTGAGCAGGCAGATGGTCATACACACATGTCTGGCCTGGGTGATGGTTGGAATCTCTTTTTCATTTTCATTTTATTTATTTTATTTATTATTTTTTGGTGGAACCGGGGATTAAACTTAGCTCCTTGTGCTTGCTTGCCAGGCAAGTGCTTATTCTACTGAGCTATCTCCCCAGCCCCTTCTTTTTCATTTTTTAAAAATTAAAATATCACTTATTTATTTACTTGTTTATTTGGTACCAGCTCTCTGGGTCTGGCACAGCATGTGGTACCTGGGATCAAACCCAGATCCTTGTGTTTGCCAGGCAGGCACTTAGACCACTGAGCTATCTCTCCAGCCTTTTAAAATAAATAAATAAGTTGAAAATAAATAAATAATTTATTGTTTATTTATTTATTCGGTATAGCATCTCACTCCACAGCTTGGACTCATAGTGATCCTCCTGTCTCAGCCTCCCCAGCTCAGGGCCTGCACCACCACACCCAGTTAGAAGAGCTGGAGGACAGGAGCCCTGGACTCCATAACCTCCTTCCGTCTGTATTAGAGCCTCTGGTTTTATGATTCAACCTACTCCCAAAACTTGAACCCTTTCAGAGAAGGAAGGGAATACACCCGAGCCCTGATCTCATCCCCCAGACTATAAATCATGGGGGGGGGGATACGGACTTAAGGCTCTCCACTTCCCTTGACACGCAGGCAGCTGTGGCTGCAATTCCTAGATGTTCCACAAGGCTCTATCACTGGATTCCCACCAGTAAGCGCAGCAGAAAAGCCACAGAAGTATGTGCCACATGCTGGCAAGTTCTCGGGTGTGAGAACTCCGTCCTGGTGCTGGCCTGACGGCCGGCGATGAGGCCCAGAGGGGCTGTGTGCAGGCGGGGTGGTGGCTGCTCGAGCCCTGCCCGGCTACTCCCTGCCCAGCTCCCTGTTAGGCCACTGTGTGTCCTGCTCCCAGGTCCCGGAGAGGCCGAGGGAGAGAAGGGGGCGCAGCGGTTCCTGAGCTCCTCAGGGATGCTAGGTGAATTTCGGGAGGCCGGTGGCAGGGTGCTCTGACCCCACCGTCCGTCCCCCCGCATCCCAGTGGCGCCGAGCGCGTTACCCCTGTCCTAGAACGTGGGGGCGGGTGTCCTTATTCGAGAATTTAAAAACACCACGCAAGAGGAAACACTGGTTCAACTCCTGATTCGTCTGGTTAGCGCCCTCCTCTGGGAGGGCGTATCAATGTTCCTGCATCCCATTTTTATCCAACCACTGCGCCGCCGAGGCCTTCCCACCGCCTGCGGACTGCCCGGCCTCTGCCTGTCTGAGGCCTCTCTGTCCTTGTCCCGGTCTCCTGTCCGCCGCAGCCTGCCGGCCTGCGCTCTCTGTTAGCCCCCCTGTACCGCACCTGTCGAGACCCAGGCGGGCGCATTCCTTCTGCCCCGAATCCAGGCTGCGCTCGACCCGAGATCCCGATATTCATGGGCTTGCCACGGTCACCGGACTGGAGCAGCAGAGGCCAGTCGGAGGAGACCGTGGAGGTTTCCGGGTCGTGCTCCCTGGAGGGCCGCGAGGAGCGGGCTGCGGCGCGGGAGGCCGAGCTGCGGCGCGGGCTGGGGCGCGCGGGCCTCGGGGCGCCAGGGGGCGCAGTCGCGGCGGTGCGCGGCTTCCGCGGGCGCGCGTCGTCCAGGGGACCTCTGTGTCCCCAGACAGGGGGAGATTTGGTTTGCTCCTTCACGCTCCCGGCAGCGAGCTCTCTTGCTCGCGCACCCCGAGACAGCCTGGCGCGCGTGGGTCGCACAGCTCGCTGCCCCTTTGCTCCAGGGTCGCCAGCCGGCCGGCGGCAGGGCGGGTAGGGAGGGCCCTGAAGTCCCTCGCAGCTTGGGACGGACCCTTGGAACGCACGGCTCCACTGCCGCGTGCAGGCTTAGTGCGTTGGTTTTGTTTCAGTCCTGGCGGTGCGTGTGTATTTAGCCTTCAGCGGCGGACGTCATTAATTAAAAATGCGTATTCAGTGCGCAGAAGCTGGTGCTCCGGGAGATCAGGCGCAGAGCCACCATGGTCTCCTCTATGAGCGTCTACGCTGCTTGAGGAAACGTGCCGTGTATGTGAAAATTAAGCTGTTTTGTTTTTGTTTTTAAACAATACGGGGCTGGCCTGATAGCTCAGCGGACCAAAGCGCCTGCTCAGGCAGAGTGCCGCGGCTGGAGTTTCGATCCTCCGCCGCCATGCCGGCCCCGCCCACCGGGCGCACTGAGATGGGGATTGAGACTGGGTGTTGGGGCGCGCGCCCGTAATCCCAGCGCTTGGGAGGCTGAAAACAGGAGAATCACTACGAGTCCCATCTACGTGGTGAGGCCCTGCAGACCTTGTAGACCCTGTCCTAAATACAGAAAAAATAAAAATAAAAAAAGTGCGTCCGAGGACCTCGGTCTGCGTGGGACCCTGCTGTGGGAGCTGCCAGCGGGGGGGGGGGGTGCCTGGGAAGAGCCGGGAGCGCTGGGGTGCCATCACGCTGGCGGGCGTCCCGGGTGGAGGCCGGTTGCCCCCTTCTTGGCCAATAATGGTCACGCGCTGGACTTTTAGGCTATAGGTGAAAAGAAACAAGAAAAACAAGAGAAGAAGAACGGGGGAAGGGGACGCAGGGCAAAGGGGACGGCTCGAGAGCGGGGAACTCCGAGGGCAGGGAACCCCGGGCAGGGAATCCCGAGAGCAGGGAACCCCGAGGGCAGCTCGCTGAAGGACCCGCGTCCCAGGCCTCTGATTCGATGCTTTCCAAACGCCTTCTGAAGTACTAGTCTGTGTTCGCTTGCGCACCGACCGCGGCGTGGGACCTGCTGCCTCCCAAAGGCAGAGCATTTTACCGGGGAAAGATCTACATAGCACTTAGAGCTGCAGATGTGATTGATCTCCCGCTACATTTTTCCTGGCAGGGGTCTGGCACTGACATCTCTGAGGTGGCACCTTCTGTTGTGGATTTGTCTTCCAAAGTAAACTCCGAGGCCGTTTCCTGCGGTGAAGAGCGATACTTCCTTACTTCCTGCTTTTTTTTTTTTTTTTAAACCGGGGATTGAACTCAGACCCAGGCACTTTTTTCGCGCCAAGCGTGCTCAGCAGGTGCATGTCTATTTAACGCGGCCACTTGTTCACCCATTTGTTTGGTCTTAGGTTTCAGTTCCCTATAAGCATTGAGTTTTTCTAATTTAAAGTCTGAAAATTAATCCACCTTAACAGAAAAGGTGGAACTGAGTTTAGAACAGAGGCCGGGAAGCCCTGCTAACGTCACATTGCCCCCTCAGAGGACTCTGCCCCTCCTGCTGTGGCTCTGAACAGAAGGGCACATTTAGAGTCTTAGCGTTTAAAAATATTTGACCTAATTGTGGATTTAGGCCTTCTTGGCCTTGCTTTAACACCTAATCGTCACAACTCCACGCCTCTAAGTAGCTCCCAGCTGTCCCTTTTCCACGAGGCTGTGTGAAAGAACCTCACAAAATTCCCTCTTCTGGGCACCCTCATCCCTTTGGACCGCCTTCCTCACCCATTTTCTTGTTTAACAGTTCGTAAATCTCCCTGCTGCAGCCTCACCTTTGCGCACCATCCATTCCTTTTGCAGCAAGAGCGGCTCTTCAGCACAGAAGAACCTGTGGGCGCGGGTACTTGTGCCTTCTCCAAGGGGCGTTGGCACCCATCACCGTGTTTTCCAAGGAGTCAGAGATCCAAAAAAGGGTAAAAACTGTTGTTTAGAGCTTCTGCGGGCTTCTGTTTATCTTTCTCCCCGGATGTCTCAGCGCTGCATCTGCCAAGGCCAGACTTCCTCGGGGTGCGGTGACCCTGAGGACAGCTCGTCTCTCTCTCCCAGGGCTTCCTCCACTTGGGACACTCGGCCGCCGGCCGCCGGCCCTCGAGCACAAGGGCCTGGAGCGAGCACAAGGGCCTGGAGCGGCGCTGCCACTTCCACTTTGACTTTTCTGGTGGGTCCCTTCTTAGCCACATGCGCGTTCCTGCCAACCTGCTCCGAATCTTGTTCAGACCTTGCTGGATGGACGCAGAGCGTGCGTCTGGGCGCAGCGCTGCCCCCCGCTGGGTCTGGGCTTCTCCCTCGTCAAGTGCTGGGGTCTCCACTGGGCTTCCACACCCCCCACCTTTTTTTTTTTTTAACCAATTTAATTTTTCTTTAGACTGGTGACCGTTGTCAGATGAAAATGATTCCCATCTCAGAAAGTTTTGGTCACACTCAAAAATATATACTTCCTTTGAAAGCTCTTAGTCATTTTACATTTATATCACTCTTTCTTAGTATTAGCTGACAGAGACGGCTGTGTCATTTTGTGGCTGAGCCCTGCGAGTTGATGTGGGGCAGGGAGCTGAGGGGGCTGGATCTCAGCTTTATTTGCGATGTGTGGGACTTTGATTTTAGCCTCTGAAAACCTGAAACCGCACACCTGACTACACTGGTCTCAACTTCTCGCCCCTGGGGGCATCAAAGGAGGTCCAGTAGTGGCTTCCCTGGCTGTGCCCCTTTCCATTCCATTCCCACCCGCGCTTTGCCCCTCAGCCCAGTCCCTCTGTGCCCCACGTGTTAGGGAATAAAGGCGAACAGCAAAGATCTACTATAATCACCCTTGGTTGTCAGTGTGGGGTGAGTCCTTGTGTACTTAGTTTCATAGCCGTTTTCTTAATACATTTTATTGCTGGACTCACTTTGAATTAGAACCCTTTCTTTCTTTCTTTCTTTCTTTCTTTCTTTCTTTCTTTCTTTCTTTCTTCTTTCTTGTAGTGCTGGGGATGAACCAAGGGCCCAGGGCATGAGGGCATCATGCACTCTGCCACAAAGTTACATCCTCAGTGCCCAAATTAGATTTTGGTCTTTGTGGCATTATGCCAACATCTAGCTTTTTTGCAGTGGTGACCAACATTTTAGTTCCTTACCATGCTGATGGGCTTTGGGTCTTATGATGATTGAACAGAATCAAGTCTGAGAAGTCTGATAATGTATGGATTGTGCATAAATAAAATAACATCAAGCAGAGGCAAATGCTGTAAGATAGAGAGCAATGAACAGGCAAGGACAACTCGAGGCGGAAGGGTTATCTCCATTTGGGAGGCCAGAACGACCTCTTTGGAGGAGGGGAAGCCGCACTGAAGCCGTGCTCTGGAGGGCCGACGGTGACTCAGATGCACTCCTAGAAGCAAGTGTGTAGTTTCAGGGTCCTGAAGCGCGAGTGGAATACTTGCCTAGCAGGCACAAGGACCTGAGGTGCAGTCCCAGAACGATAAACGAAGGAAAGAAAACACAAAGACGTGGGTGTAGTGGGTCATAACTTCCCAGCACGTGGGAAGCTGAGGCAGGAGGACCACTTGAGCCTAGGAGCCTGAGGCCAGCCTTGGAAGCACAGCGAAATGTCAATTAAAAGAAAAAAAATATATATAGTCTCAGGTTGGGATGAGTGTATACTTACAAGTCCTATGGCTGCAGATGAATTTCTCAACTTCTCCAAGGCCACAACTTTCTTCTCTGCAAAATAGGGGTAACGGTGACGCTGACATCACTTGGCATTGCCAGTATCAGATGAGTTGATGTGTGGAAAGCTTTTCAAATAGTGAAAAGCCATCCCTTGCCATTTGGGGAAAGGGCCTTCTAGGTAGAGGGAACGGGTGGAGCAAAGGTGGGAAATGAGAGAAGTATTACTCTTGGGGAACAGGAAGACAAAACAGTGGGGTCTGGACAGCAGCTGGAGAGAGCGCTTGCGCTCGCTGAGGTGGAGCGTCCACTGCCGGAGCCTGCTTTGTGCCGGCCGTTCCCGGTGCCTCGTGTCCACCCTTCATTAACGCTGCCCAGAGACTTCTTCTGAGGCAGATGTGAGTATTCCCATGTGACGAATGAGGACACTGAGGCATGTAAAGGTTAAGCAACCCTCACTGGGCCCCTGATGCGGGTCTGCTTGCTGCGGGCCCCGCGTCTTTTCCACTCCAGCCCACAGCCTTTTGCTTCTTTTGGGCGCCTCCCAGTCCTCTCCTCCCAGTGTTCTCCGAAGGAAAATTCAAGCTAGCAGTTGAGTTTATCATGGGAAGCTGCTTCCTCACTCTGGCCTTAGGGTTCCTTTTTTTTTTTTTTTTTTTTTTTTTTGTGGAACTGGAGATTGAATTCAGGTCCTTGCCTTTGCTGGGGAAGCGCTTATTCTACTGAGCCATCTCCCCGGCCCTTCAGGTTCCTTTTGCGGTAGAAGAATGAACAGTTCTCTAGAAAGCCTTCCCAGCAGAGAGGAGCTGGATCCCTACTCCTCACCTTCAGAGCTTGCAAGGGAAGTGGAGAGCAAAACACCTTGGTCCCCTGCTGCAAACCTGCCTGCGGGCTAAACAGCAGCAGCAACGTCACCTACCCAGCCATCTGGTAATAAACTTAGGGCACAATTAAAAAGTGATTTAATGTTAGGGAGTGATGAGACTGGACTGAGTTAGAGATTCTTCCTACAGACCAGGAATCTACAGATAAGCCTTAAAGGAAATAAGGAATTAGGGGGCATTCCCTTGGTGACCCCATCTCCCTGGTCTTTCACTGCAGCATCTTGTTGGATGGCTCTTGTGGGTTGTGGTGGGGAGCAGGAATGAGGTGGAGCAGGAAGAGGACGCTCAGGTGCAGAGAGCTGTGGCTGGGAGTCACTTGTGGGTTAAACTTTGCAGCTCAGGCGTATGTGTTACACCCGAGCGTTACGCCTGGGGGTGGAGCGCAGATTATTTGGATTTGGTAAGAATAGTCTTGCTACAAAATAATGCTCAGATTTTAAATTTGCTTCTATGCTTGTCTTGATGAAAAAAAATTCATTTAAAGTTGCCACAGATAAGTAGGATTTGGACTTGTGTTTTATGGCCCACAGAACCTATTTTATGGCCCTTCTATCATGTGCTTCTCCCCCATTTTCTGCAATGTTACAGTTTTGGGGGGACTTGAGAGCTCTGTCTCTACCTCAGAGGGGCTCCCTAGTCACCACTGCAGAGTCCTACCTGTCTGCTAGGAGTCACTCTTTTGTTTTATTATTATTATTTTTAATGTATTTGGAACAGGGTCTCGCTACATAGCTTGGACTTGTAGTGATCCTGCTGTTTTCAGCCTCCCCAGTGCTGGGATTACAGGCATCTAATCCCTGGTCTTGGTTGGCAGATCAGCATACCTGGGGGTGGGGCCTGTGTGGCCTGTGGTTCCAGGGATTGAACCCCTCCCTGTCCCTGTGCTTGCCTAAGCAGGTGCTTAGTCTGCTGAGCTATAGGAGTCATTCTTTCTGGAAAGCAACGATTGAAAGTTTCTGGAAATAGCTTGGTTATAGCAAGTGTTTGGGCTCTGGGGCCAGAATGCTGGGCTTTGAAACTGAGGGCCTGAGTTTATCAGTGAGCAGTCGTGGGCAAGTAAGTCCGTCTTTGTGCTCGTTGTTCCTGTCTGTGAAGTGAGGCTAAAAGCAACACACATCTCAGTAAGGGTGTGGTGAGAATTGCACACGGTCACACACAGCAAGTGTCGAGCAGGGCACGTGGCATGCACCAAGCCCTCCGTAACTGTTAGCCATGAAATTGTCATCACTTTGCTCATCTTAGCGTAAATCTTGCTTAGTGCATTGTTTAGTAGAATTATAAAACAGGTAAGAAACGTGTGTTCATTTTATAACCTTTGTAACAGAAAGCTCTGGAAAACAGAGATGGCCCAGTCGTAAGGTCTCACCACATACAGACTCCTCCGAGCACACAGGGGACAGATGTAAGGACTTACAGTTCGTATGGAAGGACCCAAGACATGGGGTGAGGAAGTCAGGGCAGTGGCTGCTGAGAGTAGCTGCCCAGGGCCAGGGGAACAGTCCTGGGACTGTCACAGAAGCCTGAGAGCCCACGAGGAAGAGGAGAGTAGAGCGAGAGAGTGGAGAGGAGGAAAGGGAAGGCAGCAGGGCCAGAGGGGCAGGCCTTTGCCTGTCAGGGGCCACGGTATGAGGACACTGGGCCGGACTCTCTTCTGTTCTCTCCCCAAGACTTCGTCATGGATTCCGGGCCAGGGCTGAGAACTGCAGGTCTCACTAGGGCGGAACATTAAGGGCCCTGGGGAAGTGAGGCATCTGCTGATTAAAGCTCAGTCATCTCACCCTTTGTCAGCGTTCGGGGAAGGGCTGAGTGTGAGGCCCCGCTTGGCGCAGACCGAGGTCTACTGCCTGGTTTTTCCCAGTACTTTATCGGGATTCAGCCAGGCAGAGCGGCTAACTTCTTATAATAGCAAAGACAGGAAGTGGCAAGACCTGGAAATAGAACAGCCCTTGGAGGTGCAGGGTAGGACGACTCAGCCCCGGGTGCCTTCTTGGGCTGAGAAGTGGCACAGAATTCCTGGACGTGCCTTGAGCTTCACAAATACTCAAAATAACTTCTCTATGGACGTCTCAACCTTATTTCAGAATATAGGAAATTGAACTGTTTTATCTCAAATAAGAACTTTTCCTGTTCAGTCAGCTGACTTGAATATGTGGACAGGAGATTTCCGCCCACAGCTGGCTCGTTCCAAGGCAGGGCGGCCTGGGGGAGGGAGGGCCACGAGAGCAGGGACTCAGTTTACTGCATGGCAGGCAAAACACAGACGTCAGGGGCGAGGGAGGAGGGAAGAAGGGGAGGCCCTGCCCCCAGGTCCAGCGGATCCCAGCAGGCGTCACCGTCTAAATCACACCTAGCTGTCATCTCACCTAACCCACTGGTGAGCGCCACACTCCTGCGGGCCAGTCACCTCCCCAGAGCCCCACGTAGGCGCACAGGGCACTCGAGGCTTGGGGGCACAGCTCCATATGAACTATGACAGATGGATGAGGAAAAAGAGGCTGGCAGAAGTTAAGCGGCTCTCAAGGCCACTCAGCTTGCATGTGGTGGAGTGAAGACTCGAATTCTGGCTGCCTCCCACCGGCCTATTTATTCTTATTTACAATTTTTATTAGCACATGCTTACAGTGCGTAATGATTGCATTAACTGTGAGAAGTTAGTACGTGTGCATGACGTAGCTTCATTCTTTTTTCTATCTCCTTCTCCCCTCTTTTCCCGTCTTCCATCTTTCAGTTCCTTTCCTTTTTGTAAAAGATCTACCTCCCTGTTTCCTATTATTTATTTTTTATTTGGTCTTCATTTATACTTTGAGTATAAAGGCCAAGAATCACACAATTATCTGAATTAAAAAAAAAAGGATCTGACAAAGTCTAACACTTGCTCATGATAAAAAAAAAAAAAACCTTATAGAAAATTACAACAGATGGCCTTTATCTCACTCTGATGAAAGCCACCTATGACAAACCAACAGCCAGCGTCATACCAAATGGCCAAAACCTGAAAGCTTTCACTCTAAAGTCAGGAACAAGGCGATGCAATTCACTATCTCCACTCCTATTTGGTGCAGTTCTAGAAACATTTGCCAGAGTAATTAGGCAAGAGAAAGAAATAAGGAGTAAAGAAATAAGGATAGGAAAGGAAGAAGTTGTCACTTACAGATGAGATGATACACTATGCGGAAAACCCTAAAAACTCCACAAAAAGATTTCTAGATTTTTTCTTAACCAAAATTCAGTAACATGGCTGGATACAAGGTCAACACTCAAAAATTAACAACAAATTCGCCAACAGAAATTAGAAAAACCACACATTTGTAACAGCATCAAAGAAAAAAAAACACTTAGAAATTAATTGAAAAAGGGAAGTAGATGTTACATTGAAAACTATTGTACTCTGGAAAAGGAAATTGAAGAGAGTATCAGAAAATTGAAAGCTATCCCTTGTTCTTGGGTAGAAAGAACAAATATAGGAAAATGGCCATACTCCCCAAGTTTTATACAGATTTAATGAAATTCTGATAAAAATACTGCTGTCATACCTCACAGAATTTTTTTTTTTTGTATTTAGTACAGGGTCTACAGGGTCTCTCCACACAGATCACACTCGTAGTGATCCTCCTGTTTTCAGCCTCCCAAGCGCTGGGATTACAGGTGCGTGCCACCATGCCCAGTCTCCGTCCCTGTCTCAGTGTACCCTGGGGGCAGGCTGGCACAGTATGCTGGGGATTGAACCCTTGCCCTTGTGTCTGCTTAAGCAGGTGCTTTAATCCGCGGAGCTATTTGGCCAGCCCTTGCAATCTGTACCTCTTATCTCAGAAGTATCTATTCATTTCAGATGCCCATTTTTTTTTAAATTTGGGAGTTTTTTTTCTTATATATTCTAGATATTAGTCCCTTATCTGAGGAACACCTGGCAAATTTTTCCTGCAAGCAGGCATAGGGACCAGGGGTTCGATCTCTGGGACTGTCATGCTGGCCCCACGCCTGGGGTGTGCTGAGACAGCGATTGAGATTGGGCGTGGTGACGCGCACCTGTAATCCTGGCTCTTGCGAGGCTCTAAACAGGCCGATCACTATGAGTTGGATCTAGTCGTGAGACCCTGAACACCCTGCGGACCCTTCCCTAAAATACAAAAACAAGACAAAACACACAAAAAACCCAAATTGTAAATAAATATATGAAAAACCGTCCAATACTGCTGGTCACTTGAGAAATGACAATTAAAGCAATGCTGTGATTCTGTCTCACTCCAGAAAGAAGGGCGAATATCAAGGAATCAAGTATTGTGAAGTTGTGGCAGGGCTCTGGGGAAAAGGAACCCTTCTCACAGTTGGTGGGAATACAAACTGATAAAGCCGATACGGAAAACAGTGTGGAGATTCTTCAAAAGCCTAAACCTAGAGATTCCACCTGACCCAGCTATCGCTCTTTTTGGTGTCTTCCAGAAAGAATTAAAAACATCACACCACAATGATGTTTTCACATCCATGTTTAGCAGCGTAGTTTGTAGCAGCTAAATTTTGGAAACAACCCAAATACTCATCAACTGATGAATGGGCAAAGATGATTTTTTAAAAAATAAAATGGAGTAGTATTCAGCCATAAAGAAGGATAAACTTCAGAGATTTATAGATTAATTGATGGACCTTGACATCATACTGTGAAGTGAAATAAATTGAACACAGATGTGTAAGTACTGCATCATCTCTCTGGTGTGAGAAACTGAAAGTGTAAAAAGGACCTGAGTGTATACTAGATACTAGGAAACAGGAAGAAAACGTTCAGTTGGGAAGGAGAAGTGGGGGGGAGGAAGATAAAGAAAAAAGAGAGGAAAGAAGGAAAAATGGAAACAAAGCTTTTATAAATGAGGAAGGGAAGAGGAGCTAAAGGGAGGAGAAGAGAAAAGATGAGGAATTGATATAAGTCATGTACAGATTTAGAGTCCCTATGATGAACAGGGTCATCATGTACATTTAAAATATACCTACAAACTCACTTAACAAAAGTGTAGTATTAACTAATTATTGAAGATTAATAAAACTTAATGTTAATACCGGTAAGATGGCGTGAGTGGGTATCCAAGAGACTGCAATAAATATAATTCGAAAAATAAAGAAAAGCATTCTTACCTGGTGGGGGAGATACCATGACCACAAAAAATAAAGAAGAGGAAGACGAGAAAGGGAACATGCAAGTGAGATCAGTGGCTTTCTTAAGAAGAGAAAGAAAATTATGGAATTAGGTAACAATAACTGAAAAGAACAAACAAGAAAAAAGAAAAAAAAAATCAACCCAGAAAGAAAAAAATAACCCCAACCCCCCACAACCTAGGAAGGAAAAAGAAAAAAACCAGAAGGCGTCCTCCCAAGACTTCCTCTGCGCCTCTGAACGGCAGCTTCTCTCTAGGTCTGCAGTCCTGGAATCCACTGCAGACGAGGAAGGTGGAGTGAGGCTCTGCAAAGTGTTTTGTTTCCATTTTCATGGGTTCTGAATTTCGCCTCCCTTTTCCAGGATGGTCGCACTAAGGCCGAAGTCACTTCACAGCCGCAGTCCTTTGTGTACGCAAGGCGGGTTTCTGCTCTGTGCATTTGGGAGATACCCTCCCTGCCCCAGAAACCCCTCTGTCTGTGTCCCCCAGGCTGTGGCGACCATCCAAGCTGGGGCATGTCCCTGCTCATACTGATAGGTGGGGAGTGCATGCAGGCCCTGAGCACTGTGCCTAGTGAAGGCGTGGGGAGGGGCACGCAGGCTGCTGGACTTAAAGCCAGCAACTTGGGACCCAGCCCCTCTGAAAGCCATATGAGCCTGTCCTACGCTCAGCACAGGGGCTGGCCCCATCACGTCCTTCCCAGCCTGAGTCTAAACTTCTCTGGTGGTCCTGCATCTGGCTTGCGTTCTCTTTTAGTCTCCTGTGGCCATCTCCCACCCAGTCACTGTGGTGTAGCTACATCAGGAACCCTGAAGTGTAGCTGTTCTGTGGCTCAGTCTCAAACAGAACCCTTCCCAACACGGCTCCTGATTCAACTTCCCCAAATAGAGAAGGTGCTGTGCTGAGTTTCTTTTCTAATCCCAGTCTACCATGTGGAAGGGGTTGCTCTTGGAGTAGAACCCCACATCATTTTGGCAGTTTACAGTAGCCACCGACTTGCTGGGTGTGGTGGTCCATGACTACAATCCCAGCACTTGCGAGGCTGAGGCAGGGGGATTGCCGTGAGTTCGAGGCCAGTCTGGTGTACATAGTTGGTTTAAAACTATATTGAACTGTCTTGTGAGAGCCTGTCTCAAAAATCAAAGCAAAATAAGCCCTCCTGTGGGCTTGTCCTGGGCCAGAGCGGCTTCCACAGCCCGCTGTCCTCCCGCGTGTGCGGGCCATCTCCGGGCTCACTTTGCACGCGCAGAGGCGGGCACCCTCCCTCCTCTGGCGGCAGCTTTCCTGCCGCTTTAGTCTTGTCCCTGCAGTGTGCTCTGGCTTCTAGCTTCTCTGTAGTCTCTAGCTTTCCTGTTAATCCCTCCTGATTATTTTCACAGTTCTGAATTTTAATAAAGTCATGTGTAAAACAATAATCTATTTCCCTCTGATTACAGTAGCTAAAAAAATTCTCAAATCATTAATTTTTATTAGCATGTTTACCAACTGAACTGCATACTATTTAATGAATACGTTTCGGAAACGTGATAACTAACATTTGACCTAGTAACCGACAGCTGTTTGGAGAACTTGAAATCCATAACATGGCTAACATTATCTGTTCTAAAAAGCCTAACATTTAAGGTCATCATTCAGGGCTGGCCAAATAGCTCAGCAGATTAAAGCACCTGCAGGCAGGTGCAGGGGCCAGGGACTTGATCCCGGGCCTGCCGTGCCGCCCCCGCCCCTGGGGGTGCGCTGAGATGGCAACAGAGACTGGCTGTGGTGGTGTGGGCCTGTAATCCCAGCACTGGGAGGCTGCAAACAGGAGGATCGCTACAAGTCCCATCTAGTAGTGAGACCCTGAATACCCTGTAGACCCTTCCCTCAAATACAAAACGAAAAAAAATAATGATAAAGAATAAAGTCATCATTCAGAACCCCCTGGATACCACAATGACATACACCTAAGACCGGCATAAAAGAACAACAAGGTATTCGTTAAACACAACAATAACGTAGCAGTGGGCTGGTGAGATGGCTCAGTGGTCTAAAGCACCTACTTAGAACAAGCTTAGCAAA
>NDGN011338322.1:0-14794 GCA_002564285.1 Tympanoctomys barrerae | reverse complement strand
CCTTTTCATCTTCCTTCCTCCCTCTCCCATTTCCTCTCATGCCCCCACCCCTTCTTCCTTTTTCCTCTTCTGATGTTTTGAGAGTCTTTCTTCACTCTGTAGCCCAGGCTGGCCTCAAACTCATGATCTTCTGCCTCAGCTTTCCTAATGCTGGGATTATGGGTGTGCATCACCATATCCAAATTGTAACCTTTTTATTATTGGGAATTTACCTTTTAACTTGAAAGGGAGGCTTTCCCCTGACATCACATTCTCATCTTCTCATGCCTGTTCTAGCACAGGGATGGCAAACATTTTCTATAAAGGTCCAGATGGTAAATATTTTAGGCTTTGCAGGCCATACGGTCTCTGTCACAGCTACTCCTGTCTGCCATTGTAAAGAGAAGGCAGCCGTGGACAATATATAAATGAATGAGTGTGGCTGTGCTCCAATAAAACTTTATTTAATGACACTTGAATTTGAATCTCATAGGATTTGCATGTGTCACAAAACATTTTTACTTTCTTTGTTTTTCAGCCATTAAAAAAAATTAGAAAAACCACTGTTATCTCATGAGCTATACAAAAACAAGAAGCAGGTGGGCTCTGGCTAGTAGGCCCTGTTTTGCCAGTCCCTGTTGGAGAACTAATTGGACAGTAGCCATTTACCTTTGGATAAAATTGTCACTGTGCTCATTCTCCTGGGAACACATGTGACTTAAAACTTTATATGCAGGTGAAAGGCTTTGTCACTTCCTAGAGGGATTTTGGGCAGCTGTGGCTGTCATGGGAAGGGGGAGAGGTGACACCAGCCAGATAGCTGCCTCTGCCTGAAATAAGGTCAGTCCTGCTGCGCTGCTATTGTCTCTTCAGTGAAAATGTTAGATTTAAATCCTATATGCCATTTATCTTTAAGCTCTGTATTGAGAAAAAGGTCTTGCTTTGGTTTCTGTAAAAATACCAGACTTAGATCTTTTTGTGCGAGCTGTCATCAGGCATTCTGAGCATTGATCCTGTAAATTCATGCTTTTTAGTGCTGGCAGAGGGATTGCTTTTGTTTCTGAACAATTTCATGAAGTATTTCTTCCAACTAGAGCTCATATCAAGTTTCACCTTGGCTACACTTCCCACCTCAACTAGATTTTAAAGAAGTGGTACCTGCCGTTGTGCTGCAGAGGACAGCTTTAGGGTCCTTCCTTGGGGTGTGCTTTGGCAAAGTGTACAGCCAGCTGCTGGATGCTTCTTGGGGTCAGGAAACTGCATGGCGGAGGCTCCTTGCGCACTTGCTCTCCAGGTGCTCTGCAGCGAGCGCACACTGCCAGAAGTCTGGCTGCTGATCTTGGGAGACTCTCGAAGGCTTTGCTTTGTGCCCACTCCTGGGTACGTTCTGGAGTAAAAACTTCCATAAGATTGTATGTCTACCTATGGGATTTAGAAGGAAGCCCACAAAAGAAAATGGAGACAAACTTGATTTTCTTAGTACACAGGCCTCTCCTACCCTCTTACCCTTGCCCTGTGTTGCACGCTGGGAACTTCACTAGGGTTGCTGCAGCCAGGTTCCTATGTAGCTGCTTGACTTACTCAGCCACCTTTCAAAAAGACCTTTCTACAGCAAAAGAACATTTATTTAATATGTTCCTCTGCAAATGAGGGGCTGGTAATCTGAGAAAATATTAGGTAGATTATCCATTGTAATATCAAAGCATAACTTCTTTTCTGTTTCTTTCCAAGATGTTTTGATTATGCTAAGTGTTACTAATAAGCAGTAGTTGCTTGCTATTGTTGTTTTAAAAGTCGGCTTAGAAAGTCCTATAACATTATGTTCCCTGTCAGCATGGATTTATACTGTGGCTATTTGTTTATTCAGAGGTAGTACTACACAAGTGCCTGAATGGCATGCACAAGGTCCTGAGTTTGATTCATGGTCCCAAACAAACAAACAAACAAAAAACAACAAACAAACAGGCAATTCTACAGAAGTTCTAGGGTGTTAAAGAAATAGAATTATTAATTATTCAATCCTTTGCAATGATTATACATGTAGACTAAACTCATAGAATTGGGCCAAGGATATAGTGTAACAGCATAGCACCTGCCTGGCAAGCACAGGTTACTGAATTTGATTCCCAGTGCCAAAAAGAAAAACCCACAAATGGTGGATCTATGCCCATGTAGCAGTCTACCTAGTCATCATGACTTCTGCCTTCTTATTTATTTGGTACAGGTTCTTGTTATGCAGCTTGGACTCATAGTGATCTTCCTATCTCAGCCTCTCCAGAGCTAGATTGCAGGCATGTACCACCATGCCCAGTTTTAGGACATGGCGTGCTGGGAGACCCGGGCTAACACTGCATGTGACATTGAGAATCGAACCCAGGTCTTTGCGTTTGGCAGGCAGGCAAGTAGACCACTGAGCTGTCTCCCTAGTTCCTGACTTCTGTCTTTTTACCCTGTGTTAACCATTAACTTCCTCTTTTGATTTTGCCCTGTGCCAAACCTCCTCCAGTCAGCTCCTATTACTACACCATACTGCCCAGATAAAATGCACCCCTAGTCTGACCCATAGAAGTTCCAACCTCTGTCTCCTTCTTGAGGGTTTCCCTCCAGCTTCTCCCCTGGAGAAGCCCTCTCATGGCCAGCAATAAAGGATTTCTTTACTTTCACCGGCTTCTGTTTCACTCCAGAGGAAGGAACCTTACAATAAACTCATGGAATGTGATTTGAATGAGTGAGTTACTATGGTGGAGCTTTGAAAATTATGCTCTGGGAGGAAAAATCTCTCTCATTAGCTTTATAAGATTAGAGTGTTTTTGTAAGCATACATTTAAAATAACTGATGCTAAAATTCATATGGAAAAACCAAAAGACCTAAAATAGCAAAACAGTTTTGAAACATAAATTGGAGAACTTACACTACTTAACCTAAAGATGAGATAAAGATGTAATAGCCAAGCAGGGTGGTGTTTACATAAGAAAACCCCATATGTGAATGGAACAAAGCAGAGCATGCAGAATTAAGTTAACATTAACTTCGCTTTAGAATCACTTACAACAATAACTATATTTTTGTGCTTAGGCTTTCTCACAAGATTTTAAGAAATACTTATTTTAGAATAGATTAAGTTCCATAAGAAGTTGCAAAAGTAGGATCAAGTTCCAGTGGGCTTCTCAACCAGCTTCCTCCACCGGTTACGTCTCTAGTCACAGCACACTGTCTCCTGTCAAAGTAGGAGATTCACACTGCTGTTATACTCTTAATTCACATGCAGACTCTATTCGGGTTTCACCAGCTACTCACTTTGGTGTATGGTTTTATGGAGTTTTACCACACGTGTAGATTTGTATATCACTCATTGTAGTAAGCACACAGAGTTGTTCATCATTCTAAGAAACTCCCTCATGTTACCCTCTAATTTTTTTTCTGACCATGTCATTAAGAAGTGAAAATAGCACAACAAACAATGTAGATTACAAAAGCATGGTTAGTTTTCAGTTGATTTTTACAAATGGCACGTTTCAAGTAAGTGAGATAGAAAGGATAGAGAAGCATACTGTGGCTGTGAGCACTTTCTCAATCTACTTCGAGTTCTCTGTTCATATGAAAGTGTTTGTGTGAGATAAGATTTGAGGCTTATTTTGTTCCATTTGGCTGTCAAGTTTTTCCAGCACTACTTGTTGAAAAGACTCTCCTTTCCTGATTGAATTACCACACCTCTATCAAAACTTAATTCTGCATGCTCTATTTTGTTCCACTCATTTAGAGGTCTCCTTATGTAAACACCACCCTGCTTGGCTACTATATCCTTATCAGAGTATGTTTTGAGGTTAAGTAGTGTAAGTTCTCCAATTTATATTTCAAAATTATTTTTGCTATTTTAGGTCTTTTGGTTTTTCCATATGAACTTTATTTATTTTATTTTATTTATTTTTATTTTTTGGTAGAACCGGGGATTGAACTCAGGCCCTTGTGCTTGCCAGGGAAGCGCTTGTTCTACTGAGCCATCTCCCCGGCCCCTTCCATATGAACTTTAGAATCAATCCATTAATAAATATTTAGGAAATACTTTGTAGGGTTTTTATCATTGTATGAAACTAAGTTTGGGAAGAATTAACATCTGAAGAATGTAGATTTTTCAATCAATCCATGAACATGGTATATTTTTCCATTTATTTAGGTCTTTAATTTCTATAAATAGTGTTTTATAGTTTTCTTTCTTTTCAAACTTAAGGGGCCAAGGAGATAGCTCAGCAGAGTAAGTGCTTGCCTGGCAAGTGCAAGGTCTTAAGTCCAATCCCTGGTACCACCAAAAAATAAAATTAAGTTTATTGGTACTGTTTAGATATATATAATGATCATATTAATCATAGGGAACTTGTATCTGTACATGATATATATTAATTCATGGTACAGACTTTATACATATTTTGTTAAAATCACCCAAAATATTGTGTGTTATATAATGCTATAATAAATAGTACTACTTTAAAAAAAATTCAAGTTTCATTTATTTGTTGCTAACATAGAGATAAATTTATTTTTTCATATTGATATAATCTATGTTCTTAATAAACTTGCTTGTTAGTACCAATAGCTTTCTTCTTTAGGATTTAAAACATCATACAATTATGTTTTCTGTATATAAAATTTTTCTTTCACTTTTATTCCTCTTGTTTGTCCTTAAATTGAGTATGACTTCTCTACCATATTGAATAGAAGTATGAGTACACATATTTGTTCCTAATTTAAAGCAGAAGATATTAATTCTTTAGCCACTAAGTATGATGCTAGCTATAAATTTTTTGTAGATATCCTTTATCTTCTTCTTGATTTAGAAGGAATTTTTAAACTATCACATGTAGGTGCTGAATTATGTCAAATGCTTATTGAGCATCTGGGGAGATGATCAGATTTTTTTCTGCTTTAGTCTGTTAATGTTTTCAATTGTATTTATTGAGTTTTTGAATGCTAAAATGTCTAAGTCCTTTGGAGCAACCCCACTTAGCCATGATTATTATACCTTTTGTATTTCCCTGCATGCACTATTATTAAAGGATTTTGTATTTATGCTCATAAGAAAGATTTGGTCATATTTTTCACTTTTTTTTTCTTCTGGTTTTGGCATCAGTGTAATGTGGCTTTTACAAGATGAGCTGGGAAAAATTCTCTCCTCTCCATTTGAAGGAGTTTGAATTGGGGTTGGTATTATTTCTGCCTTAGATACATTCAGTATTTCCCAATGAAAGTATATAAGACTAGAGTTTTTTTTACTAGACTTTCTGTTTCTTGGATTATTTTTGATAATTTTTATTTCTCAAGGAGTTGCAGCTATTAATTTATTGTCTCTTAGCTCCAAACATACCTCTTTATGTAAGCTCTGAGGTACACGAAGACATTTCTTTATTGTCTTTTCCTAGGGTTATGGTGTTAAGTGTCTTCAATAGAAGACACTGGGCAGTGTGTGTGTGTGTGTGTGTGTGTGTGCGCGTGTGCGCGCTGATGGGGGGGATATCGCTAGTGGAAGTCTCTCCTGCCAGAGTTGGTGGTGTGGACATGTGGATCCCTGGCATAACCTGCCCTATTGGTGGGCCCAGAACAGAGTCTCTCTGTGTTAGGAAGCCTTAGTCTGGTGATGACTTTTCCACAGCTTCTCAGCAGAGACCCTGTGCTTCTGCCCATTCTGAGAGCCCTCTTACTGCAGATGCTCTAGGGGCTCCTGTTCATTTCTGGGTCTGGAACCCTCAGTGCACAGGTGCAGTGATGTCACTGGTTGCTAAAATCCCCTGCCTTCTTGTGGGTGGTCTATTGCTGGCTCATCATCTCCATATCCGCTCTGAATGCACAGTGGCTGAATCCTTCTAAGCCTGACCTGCCTGATTGTCCCGCTCTAGGGGACCACGGAACATTTTCTTATATAATATAGTGACGTAAAAAAAATCTTAGTTAGAATTCTGTATTTTAGAGTCTCTGTTTTGCCAACTGGTGGTTTCTGTCTCCTAATTGACCCCAGACTTTTATGAGAATTTTTTTTTTTTTTTGAAGCACTGCCAGTGTTGAAGCTTTGTCACCTGTGGTTTTATCCTCATTGAAAGAGGGGGAGGAGGCAGTGCTGTGTGTATTCAGCCGATATTTCTTTTCCTCTTCTCATTCCTGTCTTCCCTTGTGTTTTCACTTGGGACTTAACTAAAAAGGAAAAACAGTGTGAGTGATATTTCTGCAATCAGTGAACCAGGAACACAGCTTCTGACATTACTAAATTGATCAGCTCCAGCTCTAGTCTTCCAGGGTTTCATGATGGCTAGCAGAGAGGTTTAGAATTTCTTGAGATACTGTGGGCACAGAGTGTAACAGAATCCTACTGCTTCGTTGCTTAGAATAGAGGTACCAGGATATTAAGCTACTTACAGGGGAAGTATCCAGGCTAACAAGCAGCTTACTTTAGCATGAGAAATAATTAAAAATTTCAGGTTGTTTTTTCTTCCCATAGAAAAGGCAGGGGGACCATATTTCTTATAGGCATCACTATGAATAGAAATAACCCATCCATCTTTTTACTTTTATCTAGACAAAGAAAAAAGCCCCCAGACTCAACTAAACCACCAGTCAACCAAACAAAACACTGAAATAATAGAAAAGTCTCTCTATTGTAGTTAGGCCTTTGGCATGAATTTAAATTTAGCCTCTCTGGGAATTTTGGAAAAACATTTTTCTTCATTGTTTTTGTAAGCCCTATGAAGCAGAGATATAACTTCCCCAAACAAAACAGCAGGAAAAGCAAGTAACAATCCCCTGGATAATGCAAATGAATAAAAATTGCCAGAATTATTGCAGAAGTGCTAAAAGCCCTACTTTGATATTTTATACCCTATCCCTAGACTTTAGTGTTCAGAAATGCCTGATTTTAGCAATGCCAGCACACCAGGGAACAAAGTTTGTGGAGAAAATAAATTATATAGAGATATGCTCCAACTTAGAAATGGGTCATGTTCTAAGGTTTGATTTGTAATCAGTTCGACTGGCAATATATTTTTTCCTCTGGAAATTAGCAATATAAAAAATGGTTTGCTTTCCTAGCTAATATCATTAGTTTTTCTTTGCAAAAATTACATTATTTTTCATTTATTATAACAGTAATACATCAATTTTTTTCTTGCTATGTAATCAGTTACCCCAAAGCTTACAGTTTAAAATGACAATCATCTGTGAATTTTCTTGCATTAGGAATCTGGCGTGGCCTCTGTGGGTGTCCCTGATCTGGTCTCTCATGAGGTTAGAATGAAGGGTCAATTGTGCCATGTCTTCTGGAGCTACAGGTGTGGCTGTTGACAGGCCTAAGTGTTCTGCCCCATGGTCCTTTCTGCACAGGCTGCCTCACAACAGTGGGTTACCCCACTCTGAGCCACCCATGGGAAAACAAGAGAGTGCCAAAGACAGACATCACAGTCTAGGGCCTGACCTCCAGCCTGACTTCCCATCACCCCCTGGTGTTCTGGTCAGAAGCAGCACATTCCCAAGTCAAGCCCACACCCCAGGGAAAGGAAATCAAGCTCCACCTCATGATGGAGCAGTGCCAGCATTTGTGGCTATGCATTTGGAAGGGAGGAGGCTCTGTTCTAACTCACCAAGCCTTCAGGTGAGACTGCAGTTTGGCTGGCTCGGGGACTGCAGCTTTGTTAAAATTCTGAGCTGGGGCCAGCGAGATCGCTCAGTAGAATAAGCACTTGCCTAGTAAGCACAAGGGCCTGAGTTCAACCCCTGGTTCTGCAAAAACAAACAAACAAACAAAAAACTTAAAAAAAATTTCTGAGCTGCCAGCTTTACATCCTATCATGCAGCTGACCCTCTACATTTGGATTATATCATGTGTCATACACGATGAATGATGGTTTTTGTGCAACAAAGGATTTCCTCCTCAACTTGGGAAAAATTTTCTTTCCATGGCTAAGTAGTGCAATGTTCAGATTTCTTTGTGCAGTCAGGTTAGCTGTTGGGCAGCTTGGGGAAATAGGGGTAGGGCTTTTTCCTACTCTCATGGAGTGCAACCAACCTGACCGATATGACTGATGTCTTGATGCTGTAGAACTTAGAATGTATTTTTTCCATTGAAATAATATTTTGTAAATGGTGATCAGAATTCTAAGAAGAGTTGTATTTGGGATTCATTATGGGCTGAGTAGCCCATGTAGTGTCACTCACTACCTACACCAGCATCATCATCAGAAAAATGGATTTTGTATCCCAGATGTCCATCTTATAAAGATGTTTTTAAAATGTGACTCATTTTTAAGTTGGGGTCCTGCCTGTGTTGTGTTAGGCCCGCCAGAAATCTTCCTAACGGTTTACATTTTGTGCTATCAGCCTTTTGGGGAAGAGAAAGTGACAGAAAAAGAAGATTACTATAATTTCCTCAGCACCAAGAGCTTGGCAGATTCATCTAGACATAATTCTATTCAAACTCAGATTTTCTGCAGGGCCTATAATGAAGTCCCTTATAGTTGAGGTTTGACAGGTCAGAGACATCTGTTCCATATCCAGCACTTCAGGCTCATAGGCAGGTACACTTTTTCAGATTTGGGACAGGAGAAACATTCTGCCTGTCTTAGACTTCTTCAGCCCAAATCTCTATGGAAGCAGATGATGTTTGTTGTAGAGAGAGAGAGCCATTCCGTCCAGGTGTCTTTGACTTTCCATTTTGGCATTTTAGAAATGGCTGCCATCTTTTCTTGGCAATGTAATGGTTTATCATTAGAGAATTGTCTGGGAAGTGACCTGTGGCTTGCGGAACTAAGCGATGCTTGAGCTTGTATTCAAGGAAGGTAACAAACTGCATGCTGCCATCATCTCTGCCCCTCCAGGAAATCAGACACTCAGCATTACATTTGGAGCGCCACCTGCTTCCTCTGACTTCCCAAGTTAAGATGTCCTGGTGTGCATGAAAAGACAAGTAGAAAAATCATCAGAAAATGCCTGTCTGTGTCATTTGTAGAATCATAGCTGAGGATTTTGTTCATTATGTGTCTTAATATGAATCTGTACTTGGTTATTCAACTTCTCTTAATTAGCCACAAGACCAGCCTGCTGTCTCAGAAGACCAGGTCCTTGGAGAAAATTTTCAGAGCAGCCAATTTACAGGTGCTATCTCTCTAAGTGTGAGGGTGTTTTATTTTATTTTTAAATTCCACAAACTTACTTAAAATCAATGGGAGGCTTCATAGTGAAAACTTAATTTTAAGGAAAATGTAAACTCTTTGAACTGCTTCTAAAATTAGGAATCATGAACATTTAAAATATTATAGAAGAAAATGGCAAGGGAGGCAGAAAAAGGAAGGATGAGCAGCAGGAGGGACAGAGAAATAACTGAAATAGGTAGTGGATTCCAGACAGCCAGCATCCTTACTGTTGTTCAGCCTGAATATCCCCTGCCCCAAATAAAAAATGTGAGAGACATAGAAACACCTTTATGTTTGGTATCAGTAGACTTTTAATTTTACCTAAATTTGGTATGCTTGATCCTTTCAAAATCCTTTTGCCTCAAAAGAAAGATCATTAACCTAGTGCTCTGGAGACTACAGTACAGACCAATTTTGGAGAAAAAAACAGAGTGCTGTCTTTTTTCTTGAGGGCTCTCAGGGCACTCCCATTTGCTCGGCCTCTTCAAGCCGGGGTGCAGCCTTGCTCTCACGTAATGTGGGTGGAAGCGCTTTGGGCCTTGATGCTGAGCTGGTAGCACTTTGAGCCTCAGATAGGTCCGTGCTCAGTGGCTCTTGCTCACGGCTGTGTCTCAAAATGGTCCTCACCTGGGGAGTAGCTCCTGCACTTCTAAGAGTTGTTGGAGTAGAGGAAGTGACATTTCAAATATTTGTTATTTCTGTTTATGAGAAAAGTAATGGATTATATAGAATAGAGCTCAAAAGTAACAAGAGCTGTTTAAAAAAAATAGCACACTGTCGTGTGTTTACATGTTCTGCACTTATTTTTTTTTCCAATATAGAGTACCTCATTCTATCCAAGGGCACGTATCATCCCATAGCAAGTTTACTTTATGCAGAAAGTTGCTACCCATCTCTGTACATATAATCCTGTACTATATTTGAACATGAGCAAAGGAACTGGATTTTGTACTGTAGAAATTGGCTTTTGATAAACCTTGTTAATGTTCCATCTCTTTGTCACTATCTTATTTCACTGAGAGTCAATTCTTTCCTTTTCCTGACCCCAACATCAGACACTAATATAGGACATCAGAGGTTCCCTTTTTACAGTGGGGGCCTTCCTGACTCAAGATGACCACTGTGTTTGTATTTATGCTGACTTATTTTCTGTCTCGTTTAAGCCACATATTTAACTGTATGACCTTCATTCCTAAAGTGAGAAGAGAATAGTGCAAGCTTGCTGTAGGTTTGTAGCAACATAGTCTGTGCTCCATCTCCAATTAGGAACTATGGAGAGAACAGCAGCCAGAAAGCCAGAAGGGCAACCTGGGCAGTGGTGCTGATGGGGGTGGGGTGGGGGCCAAGGTTTGTGCTGGGCTGGGACTCGCTGCAAGCAGGGGGCTGGCTCTCTAGGCTCAGCTGAACACCAGGCACCCTGCCATTCATCTCTGCTGATAGGGAAGGATGAAGGGGACATCACTGGACCTATCTTGCTCATCTGCTAACTGACAGTTGACAGTGCCTTGTGTGACCTCTGGTCTACCACATGCTACTGAGGGATGGAGGCTGCCTGCTTCAGGATGCTGATATGTCCACACAGAGAAAAGGGAAGATCTGCTGCATGGTAGGGAGTGCCACTGCAGCCACAGGCTGCCTCCCCGCCAAGCCTTTAGGTAGAACTGTTTGTAAAAGCAGATTCCAGGGGTTACCAGAATAATGTGGTTAGGATCCAAAGAGATTATGTGGCTCCAGTGCCACTAGTGGACCACATGCCTTAATTAAGCTCATAGGGCTTTGATTTCTGCACCAGGCTGATTATTTTAATATGACCAAACTGACAACAGATGCTGAGGAGAAAGTAAATAACTGTGTTTCGCCAATATTTCTGGAGTATAGAGCAATGCAAACCAGCAAAGCTATGAGTCTTTGAAGGGTGACAAAGGATGTCATGTGTATCCATCTGAAATATAGATGCTAATCCTTAAAATAACTTCATTAAAATGTAATTTCTACTTTCAAGATCATCTGATTTTGATAGTCAGGAATTATTGTGTTAATGGGGAAAAATTTCATAAAACTCAGGTAGAAATTTGCCATCAATTAATACAATATTATAAGCTTTCACAGATGCCTAAGTTAGACATGGCTCTTAAATGTGGTAATTAATCAAGGTGGTACAAAAGTAGAAGTGGAATTCTACAAATGAAATGGATGAGGGGTGCTCCTGCTGGGAACTGGGAGCTGGACTTGGCTAACGGAGTCAAGCGAGATTCTGGAAGGCCTCTGACCAGCAGCCCTAAGGAGTACAGGAAGGGCTTCACAGGCTGGTGCAGAGGAGGCAGGGGCAGGTGTTACATCTTTCCCTTTGTGTTGCTGACATGAAGCACCCTTCCTGGCACGGGGCACCCAGGGTTCCATGGCTCTTCTCGATGGTGATGCTGTTTGCTGGAAGACAGATTCCTGAGCCTTGGGTTGCCAGTCCCTACTGTCACCCTGCACTTGCCTCCCTATGCACTGATGAGCCCAGGAGCCCTCTCTAGTCAGGAGCAATGGCCTAGACCTGCTGCACAGCTGGAGTTTGTCGGGAGTCACAGAGCAGCCTGCTCATCCCTCGAGCAAGTGCAGTGTCCAAAGCCCTCAGCACCCTTGCCCAAAGGGGCCACGTGCATCCTGTGTGATGAAGTTGGACAGAAGCTGGCCACTGTCTGTTTTCATATAAGAGAGCAATGCTGCCTTGATTTTTTTTTTTTTTACTCAAAAGAAAGCAGGTGATCAAGACTCAGGAAAACATTTACATTTTTACTCCTTGAAAACATGCCTGATAGGGCCTAGCTTTTTTCTTTTTTATGTATTACTTTTTAGTTTTTTCTCTTATTTTATAGTTTACTGATTATGAAGAAAGTGTTCACTTAAGAAACATCAGAAGTGCCTTAAAAATATAAAAAGGGAAGAGAAATCACCTATAAGTCAGCATGCAAAACAGTCACAATTACATTTTCACCATGTTTTCTACTAAGCATTTTCCTGTGCCTTTATTCTTGAGTGAGATACTTTGTATTTTGCTTTTGTCCCCACTCAACTCTACTATTGTCTGATACCATGGAAAAAATATTTAGGATAATACTTTAGGAACTTATAATATAATCTTATATTTTAGAACTGTGTTACAATTTTTTTTGTTAATCCGCACTTTAAAATGCTATGACCTCAAATTATAGAAGCAGTAAAGGACAACACAGTATTCAACTACAGTGCCTCTAGGCCTGTGTGACTGGAGCTGCAGTTCCCTCCCTTTCCTAGGGCTCTTGTCCCATATCCGAACAACAATCAAACCATCCTTGATGCTGTGGAGGGGGGGACACCTAGGGTAGGATCTGGTCAGGGTGCTTGAGGGACCCTTGGGGATCACATGGAAGCTCTACTTTATTCCAGTATGACTTGAACTTTTAAATGTCTTGAATTTGTGACATGGAGAAGAAGTTTCAAAGGAACAGATGAAATGGGAGAATCTGAAACTATACTTTGTTTGGAGGGTTGACAGTTTTTACTACCTGTCAGTGAGATAAACACTTTAGGACTAGTGCTGGTATGACCACTGATCATCACCAACAGCAGTATGAATTGGTAGTGCTAGGTGATAAGCCAGTCCAGATAGTCCCTTATTGTGAAGTTTGGGCTTAAGGTCTTAGTCACATGATGAGGTTATGCTTCTACTGGTGGGTAGTGCTGAGGGCTTAGTCTGACTGAAGGCCTTTCCCATGTTGCAAACTCTGTCCCATGGCTGGCCTACTGTTCCTGGAAGCTCCCATTAGATAGTGTGCCCTCAGCTTCCCAGTTCAGAGGAGCCTGGACCTAGAGCAGAAGACTAGGGGGGTGATACTCACTGTCCAGTCCCCCCCCCCCATTCCTGCTCTCTACCAACACCTTCACCCAGAAGGTAAGAATTTTAGTTAACATGGTTTCAGCGTAGGAAAGAGAGCTTATGGCTGGTTGGTTTATGCCTGAATTTGCATTATTGCAGGTATAGTATAAAGAAATTTTAAAACTGTGTCATTTCTCAAGCAAGGAAATGGTCATAAAACAAGACCTTCACAAAATAAAAAGCAGTATCAGTATCATCTTCTAATGCTTTTGAACATGTCCTCCAAATCACCTTCAAAATCTCTACAAAAGTTGACCAATATTGCTCTAATTAACCTTTCTGCTCCTCAAGGCTTTCAAGAGAAATAAAAATTTATTCCTTGTCCTCGTATACCCTTGACAGAGGACAAGTCATTGGCATCAGCAGGGCTGTCCTCTGGGAGCATGTGGCTTTGCAGTGTGCCCCACTGAGAGCAGGGCAGGGACCTGTGCCCAGCCAGCCAGAGTAGAGGCCTCCGCCCTGTGGTGGCTGGGCAACAGATGTCCTTGCCTGGCAGACCTTCCTGTCTGCATTTCACGCCTGCTGGTGATCAATATTTAGGACCAAAGCGATGAACGCTTTTCATGTTTAGCAAGCTTGACTTCTTCTGTGATGAAACTTGCCACTAATTTTGAAACAAACATTTATAAATGCCAATACTTCTAAATTCCTACCCTTCCTATACATCTTATTTAACCCATATAATGTGATGAAAGGATCTCTGGCTCTTTGGTCCCCAGTACTTAGCTTTGCAGAATTTCAGTGTGAAAATAATTTTAACAAATCAGCCTTAGTTTGTGTCATTCCTGGACTTGACAAGTTCTCATCTCTCTGGGAACAGAAGATGGCCCTCTGAGTCCTATTCATTTTTTTAATTCCTAAAACTATATACAGTAGTTTTCCACAATCCAACATTTCACTTTCCAAGGTTTTAGTTATGCATAATTAATTGTAATGCAAAAGTATTAAATGAAAATTCAACAAATAAAGTATTTATTGATTTTAAATTTGTGTTATTCTCAGTAGTATGATGAGATGTTGTACCGTACCACAGTACCTTGCTCTGGACATGTATCACCCCTTGGTGCAGCGTATCCACTTTGCATTATGCTTCCCATCTGTCAGTCACCCGACAGCCATCTAGGTTATTAGATTAACTGGCATAGTTTTCCAGTGCTTACCTAATCTTTATTGTACTTAATAGTGGCCCCAAAGTGCATAAGTAGTGGTGAAAGGAGGTACCAGGGCATAAAACACAGAAAAGCAGATCAACTCTGGGTGATGCTGCAACACTGAAGAAGATATAGGAATAAACATCGTATATACAATATAGATTTGGTGCTCTTAGTCGTTTTAAGGATCCACCAGAAGGTGAATGGCTTCTGTATTGGTACTATTTTTCTCTTTTATTTACTTAAACTGGGAATGACAAAATGATTTCATTACGTGTTTTCTCTATGAATAATAAGAGACCCCATGGATGTTGTGTTGAAAAAGAATTTTGTGGTTCCATTTGGGGAAAATTAAAGGATGCTGTAGTTGATTAGTGATGTCTGCAGGGAACATGGATATGGAGGAGAAGCAAATATGCCATTTGAGGCTCAGATCTTGTGATGTATGAAGTTCACATATAGATGATGATACTACCCTAACAGTTATATAGTATTTGCTATATACTGGGTCTTGCATTTTTAAATTTCATTTAATTCTTTTTTTTTTTTTTTTTTGGTGGAACCAGGGATTGAACTCAGGCCCTTGCGCTTG
>NDGN011338321.1:0-21704 GCA_002564285.1 Tympanoctomys barrerae | reverse complement strand
GGATTGAACTCAGGCCCTTGTGCTTGCCAGGGAAGTGATTATTCCACTGAGCCATCTCCCCAGTCCCTATTACATGTTTTTGAAATGTAATTTTCTTTGACCTTTGAAACCCTTTCTTCACTGAACAACCTATCTATGCCTTTCCATGCTACCTTGCCTCTGGAAAAATATGTAATAGAACAGAGCATATAAAAAACCAAAACAAATTCCTATATTTTAATATTCTAGAGTCTGCTCACCTGGAGAAAATCAGAACAATCACAACAGAGATAAAATACCTACAGTGATATAGAAAAATGACAAAAATTGATATTTTTCTAGTTTCCTAAAACCTTGGAAAAGTCTCTTCTAAATCTTAGAACATACACAAATGTCACAGGAAAAGAAGGAATGCAGAGTATCCTCAGAGAACCAATAATTTTAGAGATGGAGAAAATTTTGCATATTTGTCTGGATAGAAATGAGAGGGAAGAGGTAGCAACACTGTAGCATAGAATTTACTACAAGATATTACCTAGAATGTGACTCACACGGAAATTTACGCAGTGTTCCTGATATTTAGCATTAAATGGAAGGTGATTCACAGTCATTAAAGCCAGGCAGTAGTCGATACAGCCGTGAAACTTTAAGGAACTGAACAGTTGGGAAAGCCTGGTGTGTCTACAGCATTGTATGGACTGATGATTACATAAAATTATGGGAACTTTGGTGGGAATGTATTCTGTTTCTTTAGATGGAGGACAAGACTTACTATTCCTCCCTACTCATCTTCTGACACAGTTCACACATTTTTAATGGAGTTTGGGAGCGAATTCATAACAAATCCCCAGCGTGAAGTTCGTGTCCACATTAGAATTTTGTTTCCCATCTTGTTACCAGACTGAAGATTCAAAATTAGTTTTTATAAGGGCCAGGCTGATAGCTCAACAGACTAAAATGTCTGCTTAGGCAGAGCACAGCGACCTGAGTTCAATCCCTGGTGCCAGCCTCGCCTGTGGGGCGCATTGAGACAAGGATTGAGAATGGGAGTGATGACACACACCTGCACTTGGGAGGCTGAAAACAGGAGAATCACTACGAGTCTGATCTACATAGTGAGACCCTGTAGACCCTGTAATCCTGCCCTAAATACAGAAAAATAAAGAAAAAAGAAAATTAGTTTTCATATAAATTTTGTATTTAATATATATATATATATTTGTTACTTAACAAAAGGAAGTACAAAATATGACTATATATAATAAAATATAAATATGTGTAAAATATACAAATTATATACATACACACACACACACACAAGGTAAAGAAGGCTCATGAGCTTGGTATATTTGGAAGTCAGTTTTCAAGTCTAAAATATTGGGAAACATCACATATAGTCATAATAGTTAAAAACTGCTTAGTTAGCTTCAAATTTTCTAAGCATAAGACAGAGACCTTACAGAAAGATTAAAAATAAAAATATAGTGTTGAAAAGAGGAGATTTTTAAGGAATTCACTATACTAGAGTGGTAGCTGGTATAAAGTTATAACAGAGGCCTGGTTTGAGAAGAAGCAGCCTGCCTTGTTAAACAATTTAAAGATGACATTTTTTAAATAGGGTAACCCATACAATTGTGGTTTATGTAACTAGCCAGGTTTCCAATGTTATCAAATATTAGAAAAATTTCAAATGATAGCCAAATTATTGTATCAAGAGTGTGTATGGATTGTTATTCTCTTATTGAACTGAAGGATGCTAGGCATTTTTTTCAGTTAATTTTGTGTCTAGTAGATCATCTTTCATCTATTCTCAAGACAATTTGAATGGTACTACGAGGGCCAGCAGGACAGCTTAGCTGACTAACTGCCTGCTTAGGCAAGCACAGGGACTGGGGTCCCATCCCAGCACCACAGACCACGTTGGCCCCACCCCCAGGTGCATTGAACTTGCCACCAAATCCAGGCATGGTGGCCCACTTCTGTAATACCAGGGCTGTGGAAGCTGAAACAGGAGGATCACTATGAGTTCAAGCTGCATAGTAGGACCTTGTACCAAATACATTAAAAAAAATTAAAAATGTAAAATAAAATAAATAGTACTTTGAAACCACTTCTATCAGTGTATTTTAGCAAGCTGAGGTGCCATCATTTTATCTTTTGTCCTTTTTGGTTTTGCTCAAGTTATGTTCTCCTGCTGGGTCTTGTTAAATCTTTACCCTGAGGCGCTACTCTGAAGTCACTCATAAGAACAAGTATTTTTTGCTGTTTTGAAAAATATACAATTTAGTGATCCTTAGTGTATCACCATCATTTCCCCCTGTTCGCTCATCTTTCAGTCCCTGATGCCTGTTAGACATGCCTCTGTATAAGCGAGCCACACTCGGGGACTCACTGAAATTATGTTCTGTGGTGCTTCTTCAGCCTGTATGTATTCTAACAGGTTCAGGTACAGGACGGAAGGGAGAAGGGAAAGAAAAGGCTAACATAAGGTAGACAATTTTAAATCTCAGTTCAAGTCAAGCTACTGAACTCAATTATAAAATTGGCACAACTGTGTTGTTTTGTCTTCACAAAAGTCACCAGTCAACACTAAATATGGCTTGTTTTAATTTCTTGCATTAAAATAATTAGCCAAGAAATGTATCACTAAAAGTGATAGCTGGTGGAAGTTTAAGAACATAGTGAATGAGGGTTAGAACTATGGATAGAATATTAAGGAAATAATCTGACAGGTAATCTCTCCATGTCTTAGTAGTTCACTAATGTAAGCAATCCACATCCTTGTCCATAGACAAGGTCTGGAATTTGTCTATGTTTGAAGGCTTCAAAAATGATTTCCTGGTTGAGATTCAAACTTTTAATGGTAACAGAATAATGTGATCGGCTGAAATTAGGTTTCACATAGTTTAAACTAATTTATAAAGGTTCTTGGTATTTTTGAAACTAATAATTTATAATAAATTGATTTTTCAATTATCTAATTTATGTTTCTGTACCTCTACAACTTAACACAGATAAGCTGGAACACAGAAAATATTTATGTTCCTTTATTCATGTATCCTATTTCTCTTGTTTAGGATTTCAGTGACTTCAATGTGTGTTTTGAGTTATTCTTTTTGTGCCTTTTCTGCTAGCTTACTATCTATTTGCCATGGTCATATTTATAACATAAATTTGACTCTATATTGTTCTTAGGAAACCTCAATGCTTCAAGTTCAAAAGACATATCATTTATTTAGAGAATTGCATTATTCAAAAATTACAGAAACCAAATTACTTCTCAAATATATACTCAACTGAAACAATAGTAGTGTTCTATGAGTAGAATGTTGTGTGTAGAAATAAATCTAGTCACATCTACTACTACTATTTTTATATAAACATGCAACACAACAAAAATAATATTACATTTAAAATTTACTGAAGACTGCTTTTCAATAATTCAATACATTAAATATTGCTTTTGTTACTATAAAGAATATTAGTTGACTTACAAATTGAAACTCTTTTAGTAGTTCAAGTCACTTATAAAATGCTGTTTACTAACCTTTTAGTCAGTAGATTAGTTCTTAATTAAAGATAATAATACCTATTTGGCCCTTCACTTTGGTCATTTATTAATTAATGTCTTTATATTATGTATTGAGTACAGGGTCTACAGAGTCTCACTACACAGATCAGACTCCTAGTGAGTGTGTTATGAGTATAGAATGTTATATATAGAAATAAAGCTAGTCACATCTATTACTACAATTTTTATATAAACATATGCAACACAATAAAAATAATACTACATTTGAAAATTTTCCGGCATCCCAAGCTTTGGGATTGCAGGCACACACCACCACATCCAGCCTCGTTTGCCGTCTCAGCATGCCCTGGGTTTGGGGCTGGTATATCACTTCCGGGATGGATTCCAAATACCTGGGCCTTCTTAAACAGGTGCTTTAGTCCACTGAGCTATCTGGCTGACCCTTACTTTTGGCATTTAAATCCCTTTGAAAATTAGAAACATTTTGAGTTTCATGGCGGGCACTAAAAAAAAAAAAAAATTACACTTTTCTTTTTTAAACAATTGCCTTTCTTTGCTGTGTTAATAGGAAATCTGTGCTAAAAAGCATGGCTATGGAGAGGGGAGTTGCCCTGTGGATATTTAAGTAAATCCTGGCCCTGAGATCCCTCTTAAATCTGTCACCTTGCTATTCAAAGAACTCATAAGTGATTCTTTGTCACAGTGCAATACACTGAGTGTAAGGTATTAATATGAAGTTCTTCCTCAGAAGGCCCTGACTGTTTTTAATAACCTGTGACAGACAACAGGGCTGTCCCCAGCCACCCAGAGATTCACCTATGCTCTCCCCTAGGGCTGATCTGATGCTCATCATTCAGGGTCAGCAACATTGGCATATCGTTTGTCTTTTCCCACTAAAAAGAGTGAGAGATTCCAGATTTCAAGGCAGCCGTATACTTCAGAGCTGGATTATTTTATTCTCCAAATTTGATAGGTAAGAATGTAGTTTCCTGTGCTCAAAATTAGTGACCTACTTTGTACTGATTTCATTTACCAATGTATGGAATACAAGCTATGTGTGTTTGAATCCCAAAATATTTGCTTTTTATTTAACTCATAAAATTCCACAATTTCTTCTCTATATGAATCTAAAATCTTTCAATAAATGTGTTATTTTAAATAGATTTAAATTGTTTTTTTTAATCAAATAAAAAAATCATAAAGGTCAGCTAGAAGAACACTAAAATTGTTCTGATCCACTCCTTCATGTGCTCAAGAGATGTGTTACCTTCTTCTCAGGCTAACAAAAATCTTTCAGTTGAATTCCTGAACAGAAATTCCATCTATAGTATTGCAAATGCGCTGTCCAAGAGTGTTCACAAACACATTCTTTAGCAGAGAAGTGGAGGTAAACAAAGAGGCATTTACTATTTTCTTTATCAATTCTATTATCATCACCTCTTTACTTTCTGTTATACAGACTTAGATAGAATTTCACACTCATTGAGTCTTTTTAGAAACTGTGAAATCCAGATACCAACATTTACATTCAATTTTTCAAAATGCCTGAAGTTATGGTCTGTATTTAGATGTCCCCACAAAGCCTCATGCAATCATAGGAAGGGCTTTTGCAGAACAGGTTGAGTCTAGAATGAGTGATTGATTCATGGTATAATACTAAGTTTCAGGGCGGGTGATGACTAAATCAGTCAATGATTGGTTTTATACCACCCTAATCCTGTAGCTTGGATATATTATAAGGGACAAAAAGCTGCATGTTTTGTCCCTTGCTGCTTTGCTCTCCAAGCCCACAGTGATCTGTTTTCTGCAAAGCCACCCTGACTTGGAACCAGCTTATTGACTGAAACTTCCACAAACTGTGAACTAAATAAACCTTTCCCATTGTAACGTTAGGTGTTGGATATCTTGTGTCAATAATGAGAAATGAAAGCAAAATATATACTCTGTATTTTATTGTAATTTATTGTCAATCCTAAATAAGCTTTTATCTATCAAATGAATGCAAAATTCTGAGATTATATACCAATTTAGAGAACTCTGAATATACTGTATTCTGGAGCCCTTTTGGATGTCTCAGAGAAATGCTCACAAAATGTTAAAACATCATTTGAATTTTTTATAGAAACACTATTAGCACTAAATCTTATTCTATGGTAATAAAAAGAACGCATTATTTTATTTCACAAAATATTGTCATTTTTCCATTGAAATTTTACAAAATTGTTGTCTACTCATGAATGTGAAATTAAGCTAATTCATCTTAAGTTTAAGTTACCTTTCATAAGTTCAAGAATGTGAAACTTCAAAGAAGAGCCTAGTACATTAACCAATTATTCACATGTAGGGTCAAAATAATAGTCTGCTAGAGTGGAATGTCATGAGGACAATAACAAAAGAGCCATGATATTTAGGCAAAATTTATGTGCTCATGTAAATTCTACTCATCCTATACATTGACTGTGACTTCAGCATATATATTAAGTTTCAGAATATAATATGTAATACATAAATTATTCAAATTTCTTTTTCATTTTAAATAAAGCATAGAAAAGCATATTTCCACTAAGATGATGTAATTATGCAAACAAATATTGCAATGACTTAAAATGATTGCTTTAGTGTTGCCTAATGGATGCATTGAATATATGATACTTCAATACCTACATCTATGCTGTACAGTATCTAATTATTCATTATGAAATAAATACTTCTTTTTCAAAAACAAATTAAATATGAATGGCCTTGTAATAAATACCTGGTTATGAGAATCTGTATTTATTCTCCATGGTCATAAATACTCCTCCTCCATAAGTCAATAAAAATGCTTGCTTAATTTTAGTATGTGACATCATATTCTATAGAATTAGGATCCATGAGTCAATGTATATTACTATATACACATTACGTATATAAAGTTTAATTACTATGTTATACTCGGTGTCAAGATTTGTATTAGACTCTTGATTAGTGCTCAATAGCCATTTTTTGAAGGACATAATACATACATCAAAGTATATGATAAGAACATGTCTAATTTAGACCCATGTAAAAGTGAGTGATCTGTCTTCTCAAATGCAAAATAATACACATTGTAAAAGATAAACTAAATGTAATTGATCTAAAAATTAGACTATAGGCTGTGTATAATTTGTGATGAGATTTCACAATTCACGAGAAAAATGGCCATAGTATCCAACTGTCTCATTGCAGATTGACAGGTTAGGAAAGAACCAAAAACAAAATGTAAGAAATAGAATTACATTTTTCAGAGTATGAGGTTCCATATCATTTTTTTTTAAATCGACTCAAGTTTTTTGAGACTCTTCTCACCCAGCAGCATGGCCTAAACATGTACTACTTAATCTTGACTGACCTGACATGAGTCATTTGTAGCAGCACAATGAACTCTTGAAATGAGGCAGAATGCAGCATAGGACTTTCAATTTGTTTGATGATGCAATTATTCTTTGAGCTCCAAACTGTACTCCAAACTATCCAAGGACAGCACACCGAGAAAAGTTCATCTACATGAAGTACTCACAAATAGGTGTGTAAACCTACGAATTCTGATGGGCCCAACTTTTCCTCACTCAAGCTCTTCCCTAGATGAGGAAGTAGACTGTCTTCAAATAAATCCTGCTCTAGCATTTGAAATTACTTCTGTCACCAACACCGAGTCATTGAGAAACAAGATAAAACGTTGTTGACTTTCACAATTTTTATTTAGTATCTTTTTTTTTCTGATTTGTTTTGTTTCTTCATTTGTTTTGGTTGTTTTCTTTACTTGTTTTGAGACAGAGCCTCAGTATGTAGTTTACTCTGGTCTTGAACAAATTCTGTAGCCCAGGTTGGCTTTGAACTCCTGGTAATTCTCCTGCCTCTGCCTTCCTGAGTACTGGTATTACAAACATGCATCTGCTCACCTGGTACTTCCTTAATTGTTGTGCAAAAAGTTAAGCTTTTCCTCATAGTATGTAAATTAATTTTTCACAAATGATACATTAATATTTAACAAACGATAAAGGTGAAATCAATTAATGCATACTAATGGTTTATATTTCAGTAAATGATTTTGTCTTTTCTTTACCAGTATGAAACTACTATAAACTCAAATAGGTCCTAAAAGGTGTAATGTCACACACTTCAATCAGTGCTTTATTCAAAAAGATCATCAGTGTTTATTTTTCCTTTGTCTTCCCTTCTATAAGAAACAGCAGAAAATTTCTGAAAAAATACAGAGGGACAGATTTCAGATATGTTCATAGAACACTTACAGTTTTCATCATATAAACAAAAGTTAAGTATTGAAGGAAGGATTTCTATAGCATCAAGAACCAAATAAACTTTTCTAATGTTTATAGAAAATGAAAAAATACATTTTCCAGTTAATCTTCCTATATTAACTCCTATAACCTGGAAACATCCAATGTAATAAACAAAAAAATGCAACTATACTACAAATATAAGTGAAGTTAACGATGTAAATATTTAAAATAAAAATGTTCACTAAAATAATTTTATTATTCATTCATATATTTCTTTTTTGTGGTACCAGGGATTGAACTAAGGACCATGTGCTTGCCAGGGAAGGACTTCATTATTATATTTCTTAATCATTATAGTATTTGCGGTACTAGAGGATCAATTCAGGAGGGCTCATGAAACTTAAAGTGAAGGAAAGACTTTTATGTGAAAGATTATACATATTTACCTAAGAAAAATAATACATTTGGATATATCAACTTGCAAAGGCTCTTAATTTTATATATATTCACTTGCTCTGTGTATATACTTCCTTCTCAAATATGACAATATGGCTATGCTGGAAAAAATAATGAAATTAATATCAATTCTTATTTTAATGAAAGACAACTTGGACCTCAGAGCCTGGACATGATTGAATTTAAGCTCCAGTTCTGCACCTCCTTAAAAGGCAGTAGTTGTAGGAAGAGATTCTCATGCTCTCCCTAAAATAAGCATGCAGTTCTACAGGAGACAGAGCATGGAGGCTACATAGCACATCATGCTTAGAATGTAATGAGTTTAAGCATGTAATGGACAAAAATAAATCAAAAGAAAGGCATATATCTCACATACTTGTTTTCCTCTATTTATTATCTGTAAATAATGGCCCTATACCACCTTGATACCAACTCCACTATAATACTACAATAAATGAAGATAAACAAGATTTCTAGACTAAATAACCTTCACTCTCCTAAATTAAGTACTGCAAATGTTTTCTCCTGTAGGAGCAGAGTAAATATTCTAACTTTTAAGAAACAAACAAGGGGCCGCGGAGATAGCTCAGTAGGATAAGCGCTTGACTGGCAAATGCAAGGAACTGAGCTCAAACCCCAGAAAAAAAAAGAAACAAACAAACAAACAGTATTTTACAATGCTCCTTGTCCTTGTTCTTGTTTTGTGAAAGTAACCCCAGTCATTGTGAGCCCCACGTGACCATAGTTTATCTTTAGATAAATTTTAAACCTCAAAACTGAAGAGCTAATTTGAAGACAACATTACGCAATACAAGTGCTGTCTAATACAAATTATTTTGTTTAGTGAAATTCTATACCATTTCTATGTTTTTCTTTCTATTACTATTCTGTATTCACTTGAAAAACTGTTTGCATTTCATAAGATTTTTATGTATCATAAATTAATGTTCTTTGAATTTTATCAATGACTTAAGAATGTTAAAAATATTCTTAGTTCATAGGTCAAAAAATTCATCATTTGTCAATTCATATTCTATTTATTATGTATGCCTAAAATTTTCCTTAAAACTCTCTCTTCTCTTTGTGAGAGTGTGTGTGTGTGTGTGCGTGTGTGTGCCTGTGTGTGTGATTTGTGATTAGATTCCTAATAAACAGTCAGAGTTATTTTCCACTAGACTAAGCTTCCTGAGAGTTTCAAATTATTTATAAGTTTTCAATGTCAGGCTTGAAGCAGATGATCAATAAATATTCACTAAATAATTGGTTGAGACTGAAAAAAATGTACTTATACTTTGAACTAGAGCATTCATTTTCTCTTCCATATACTTCTGTCCTGCACAAAGTAATTACAGGAGACATAGACTACAGTTTGAGACCATTACAGACAAATATTGGCAGTAAAATTTTCTATATTTCAGTAAGTTATAATCCATTTTAAGAGAAACAGAAAAAAGTTTAGCATAAAGAAAGATCTTAATAATATGCCATACAAGTGTCACTGTTAACACATTAAGAAAGGTATTAAGATGACTCAGTCTTGCATTAAATTAAGAAAATGGGAAATATGACTTTAGTGGAAAGTGATAATAAAACAGTCCATTTTAGAATTAACATCTAAAACCTTGAAGGTCATATGTCTATGGACAAGAAAGTTGATTTCATTCATATTTTAACAGTGGCATTTAAACTCCAAGGACATCATACCCTTATAAATTAGGGTTTTTATTTCAATTTTCTGTATCTCTCTACCCAGATCCTTCTTGTTATATTTTTAAATAAGATTGTGTTTTTCATTATTTTAAATTTGCCTCATTACTGCATATAACTGCAATGTCGCTGAAATGTCCCTTTGCATTTTCAAGTCTCTTGCCAAGTGGAGGGGTCACTGTGAGCACACAGGAACCTGGAATGTCTGCATAAGCATTGCCTGAGGGATCTTGGGAATCAGGTAAATCGGTGTTATCAACGGAAACTGCCTTTCTGCCTCTTGCTAGTTCAGTTATTCCTTGAAATGCTGGTCAGACAAAGAAACAAAGCAAACAAATAATGTCATTGCCGTATTATTTAACCTAGAAGAAACCCATTCATATCCAGGGGTGATGGCACATGCCTCTAATTTGAGTACTTAGGAGTCTGAGATAGGAGGCTTATAAATTTGAGGCCAGCCTAAATTACTGCAGCCTGGATAAAACAGTGGTAGTCTCAAACCAAATTAACGCAAAGTCCTCTGCGTTAATCTGCTGCAGAACAATCCATCTAAGGAGCTACCTCTGTGCGATATCATTGTTAGCTTTCATAGATTTTTCTGGGCTGTTCCAAGGTTACATATTAACCTGTCTTGGGCTTTTCCAAACTGTGCTGTTGGATTCCAACATACTCCTTGTAGCCCCTCCCTTGTTACTAACTTGAAATTAACTCTATTTTTTCTTTTATTGGAATAATAAACTTTCTATCACAAGTTTCCTTCCAGTATTTTCTTTGCTCTTTTTGCAACACCATTGACCCAGCACACAGAGGCAGTAGGTAAAACAGAGTAAATGTTAACAAACTTACTAATTTTAATGTCATCATTGAAAATCAGAAAGGTAGGAATTCTTAAAATTCCATTTTTCTGCAAAAGGAATGAGTAAACTATCTGACAAAAAAGTAAGAACACATTTTTATGGTTCTGAAATTGATTAAAAAGGTTATAAGAATGAGTAATTTTATTAATTTATTTACATTTATATTTTATTTATGGTTTTTTTACAGACAGAATTTCACTGCATAGTTCAGGCTGCTCTTGAGCTCCTTGGGCAACCTAAACCGAGTTCAAACACTGAGCAATCCTCCTGTCTCAGCATCTCAAATGCTAGAACTACAGGTGCATACAACACGTCCAGGCTGCAATTTTTAAAGAAGAAAAAAGCAGCCCGATTTTCCAAGTTGGCTTGACAATGATTTGTCATCTGCATTTGCCAGCCCCTAAGCACTTGAACCACAGTGGGGCTGAAGGACAATTTTTGGTGCAAGTTCCTGGTAAGAAAGGGAACCATGCAGACGCTACCTAAAACAAATGTCCTTTAGCTTATTGACCTATCTGATGGCTTCCTGAAGGATTGGTTCAAGAGCTGCCTCTATTTTATCTACTTTGGAGCTTCCCTGAAGCAAAAGTGATCTCCCAGTGAACATCCATTAAAATATTTAAGTTCAAAAGTTGTTACCTAGGGTAAGAAATAATAATTGGGTAAACAAAACATAGAATAGAGTGGAAATGAAGAGTTTTGGAATGGAACTAGGGTTTAAATTCTACACCAGAATCTTCTGCATCCATAGACTCCATCAAATACACATAAGCAATATTTTTTAGAAATCTTTTGATTGCTATGTTTTTACATGCCAATTCCCTTAAAAAGTGATACATAAAAGTGTTTACACTTACTATTTATACTACATTGGATTATTACAAATTATTTGTGGATGGTTTAAATTATCTGGAAGATATCTGTACAATATATACACATATATATGTATATATATGCCATTTTATATAAATACATAAGGTATTTCTAGATTTGAATATTCATGAGATGTTCTAAAAGCAGTTCCCTTCAACTACTGAGGAAGGAGGGAAAAGAAAGTGTTGAAAAGTCTGTCTATGTCTAGGTAATCCAGAAGACCAGCAGTGCGAATGGCTGGAAGCCTCAGAAAGGCCTGAGAGGATTCAGGTTGTACCAAAGTCACTTCTAAATGACCTTGGATTTCATGTATGCAAAATGAGAAGATTAAAGCATACCTAACAACACGGGTTAACATTTTCAAGTGTATGGGGCATATGCTTCAAGATAGATCATATTTTAGGTCACAATGTAATTCCCAAATTCATGTGTAATTGCACAATACTCTAGCAAAACAAATAATTTTTTTTCCAGAAACATGGAATGAAACTGGAAACCAAAAGCAAGTGAAAATGTCAAAAATTCACAAATTTGTGAAAAAGTAAATAGTCAAAAAATAAAAGAACAAATAATTGAAGACAATTGAATATAAAAGTATTAACATAATAGAACATAAATAACACACCCAATACTTCTGAACATTGAGAAGAAAGGTTTGTACTAACATTGGTTAGACAAGATATCATGTCTGTATCTTGTCCTCTGAATAATAACTATGAAGACAATATGCAATGTACTAATTATTGTAACTGTCCTACTTTATTGTTTTGAAATTGTTTCATTGTTGTTTTATCTTTTTTCTCATTAAAATGCATAAAAAGTAATAACTGAAAAATTACTTTAAAATATCTAATTTTATATTTTAAGTGACAGAAAAAGAGCAAATTAAAACCAAAGCCAAAAGAGAAAAACAATAAAGATTATGACAGACAACATAAGAAATTAGGATAAGAAAAAGTTTACTTCTGGAAGAGATTGGCCTCACAAATGTCTACTAAGCAAGAAAAAAGTATATATATATCATCACAATTTTAATTGAAAGGGAAATAATATTTCCAGTATTTCAGGAATAAAAAGAATCATAAAGGAAAACTGTGTAACTTTACACAGTTGTTTATTGAAATACAACTGTCTTTATTGTGGTTCCTCTCTATCTGCCTCCCTCACACCTTAGTGAGCCTGGTGGGGCTTGGGAAAGAAAATGGCTTATGGGAGTTCATAGCTGACTTGCTCATAGCAGTTAAGACTGATCAGGAGAGGAGAGTCATGAGAAATGTGATCTGGAAAGGTCTCTCCCTGCCTGGCTCCTCCCTTTGTTCCAGCAAGTACCACAGTGCACAATAACTGTTCAACTCATAGCATGTTTTACAGTAATTCCAGACCAAGAAGGATGGACACAAACAGTTTGGATGAAAGTGCACAGCTTTATTTAAGCCAAGGGGTCAGATTGTGATTGCTCATGAGAGTCAGGCCCAGTTCTCTCAGTGTGGAGTTTAATAGAGCTCACGTGCGCAGAAGTAAGGTTCTCACATTCTGTTAATAGAAAAGAAAGTTACACTGAGTTTCAACTTCATTGACTATTGTGGGAATAAACTGGAGGTCTGTGATTGGTCAGGAATTTATATTCTCAAGCCGGCCAAATAGCTTAGCAGATAAAGCACTTGCAAACAGGCACAGGGGCTAGGTGTACCATGCCAGCCCCACTCCCAGGGCCTGCTGAGATGGCAATTGAGACTGGGTGTGGTGGCATGTGCCTGTGATTCCAGCTCTTGAGAGGCTGTAAACAGGAGAAATTCTAAGAGTCCAGTCTAGTAGTGAGACCCTGAACACCATGTAGACCTTTCCCTAAAGTACAAAAACAAACAAACAAACAAAGAAAACAACAACAAAAAAGAGATTACATTCTGATATTATTTTATATAGGGCAAGAAGATGACTTAGTCATTCCTAGGAGACAGAAGTTTGTCAAGATTTACTGAAGAATGAGGTCTCCTACAGGGAGCAATTTTTTCTTTTGTACTTTACCGTGACTCTCACTGCTTCTGAGCTGCCATGGGTGAGTAGGAAGTAGCTGCTCCACCAGCATGCCTCTGTGCCATGCCATCTTGTCTTGGAGCCAGACGACCATGGGCTGAAAGGAAGTGAGACACACAATAACACTTACCTCCTTTAATTTGCTGGTGTTGGGTATTAACTTTCACCAACAAGAAAGTGACTATAACAATCTAATAAAATTAGACTTATGGAAATAAACAAAATGCCTACTTCTTATGGGTTGCATTATGTACCTCAAAAATTGATACACTAAATCCTATTCCTGGGTTAATGTTTATGTCTGGATTTTCCCCTAAAGCCTCAAGCAATCAGGGGGCTTATGAAGCAAAACAAACTTTTTTCTTTTATATTGACTTATCTTAGGTATGTTTTAGTTGTAAAACCAACCAAACAACAGCAATAGAAAAGATGGGTATTTCTTATTTTAAAAGGTTAGCATTGTCCTACACCTAAAGCTTGATGAATATCACCCAAGTATACAATAGAAGAACAGTAGTGATGCAACTATGGCACATATGCTGTTTTTATTTCAAGACAAAGCATGCAAAAGATGTTATGAATTGTTTTTTATAAACTAAAACCTCAGTACTTTCTTATTTATTTATTTTTGTGGCTCAATCAGCCTGCCCTGGGGGCAGGGCTGGCACAGCATGTGATGCTGGAGATGGAACTGCCATTCCTGCATTTGCCTAAATTTGCCTAAGCAAGTGCTTTAGACCACTGAGCTGTATCAGTGATCCAAACCTCAGTATTCGCATTTAAGTGCAGTGTTGTCACCTTATGATAAAGAAGTAGGGTTTGGATTGCAATTGGGGCATTTGGCTCTCAAAGGTGATAGATGGATATGCCTTGAGAAAAATCCTGCCACAAAATAGTAACAAAAGAAAAGAAATAGTGCTTTACTACTGAGGAAGTAGAATTATTACATGAATACAAATGTGATTCAATATTTGAATGCAAATTAATATAGTATACCACATATTATAATGAAAACATTTATTTCATGTAGTGCAGAAAACAATTCAACAACTTTCCAATATTTTTAGTTTTTTTTTTTTTTTTTTTTTTTTTTTTGTGGTACTGGGGTTTGAGCTCAGGACCTTGCACTTTCCAGGTAAGCAATTATTCTACTGAGCAATCTCCCCAGCTTTCTTAAAATTTTAAGAGACTTTAAGAATAGAAGCGAGGTTTTCAGTATGATTTGGAAATGTGTGAAAACATAAGGTATATCATTTAATATGGGAGACAAAAAGCTTTTTCATCAAGGTCATAATAAAAGATGATGGTGCTCCTTTTGAATGCTTTTATGAAATATTGGACACTAAGATAACTAAAAAACCATTTACTGAGAAAAAATAAAACTTTTATTTGTAGATGATATGGTCATAGAAGATAGTTGAAAGTGTTTAAAGTAGCAAAATATATTAGATAATAAATTCTACTAAAATTCTGGATATAATTTTACAATAAAATATTTTGTATTTCTCTATAGTGTTGAATAAAATCAAAATTGGAAATTGAGCACATAATTTCATCTGATGACTTCTAAAAATAAAATAGTTAGAAATAAATATAACTAACATTTGTACATAGAAATGTACACAGGATTGTTTATATAATCTATAAGCCTATAAAATATACACTATACTTGAGGATTTGAAAACTTAATATTTAGATAATAATAATCTCCAGAGACTTTAAAGATTTGGTGTAATTCTTATTAAAAATCTCAACTGCATTTTTTCAAAAGTAGAAATGCTTAGACGGTGGAAGCTTTGACAGAGAGCCTGGTTTGGAACTGTGCAGGGGAACTTTGGCACAAAGACCCAGTGAGCTAAACCAGAAGCAGAATTTCCAGCTAGCATGGCACAGTGGATTTGTTTCCATGGGCCTATGCAGGAAGAAGCCAAGCACAGCAGCCATACCCAAGCCGGGTCCAGCTGGATGAGTTCAAGTTTGGTAGATCCCAGCCCGGTGAGCTGTGGCATACTGCTAGGACCGGTGGGATCTGCTATACACTGGATCTGCTAGACAGTATCTGCTAAATCTACTGGAGCATCCTCTCAAGATAGAGGTGGCAACAGGTAACTGGAGTAAACTAGTTTTCCTGGAAGACTCCAGGTGCATCAAGTGTAGGTGACCAGGCAGAACTCAGGGGAACTAATTTAAATATAAATTCACAATTTAATATCTTCTTAGCTAGACAGCCATAACTTATGCTCTTATGTTCTAATATACAAACCTATTAGTTACATAAATTTGTCAGTTGCTACATCTCACTACCCATTATTAGTGTTGCTAATTGTATTACTGTAAATAAAAAATTATATCTGGCTTAACCACCTGTTCTCACTGGATAATAATATCAGGAGGCCTTTGGATATAAATTCACCAAAGCCCTACACCAAAAAACAGAGAACACCACCAAACAGAAACCATTATCTCACTCTCAATCAACAAAGAGCTCAAAACCTTGGAAAATATGCAAGGCAAGAATCTGTCACTCAGAAGAGATGCCTAAAGAACAGATTCTTTGAGAGAGGCTCTGATCACAGTGACACATTTAACTACTATCAAACTTTCACAAAAAAGTATCACAGAAATCAAAATTAAGAGTTCTCACTGAAATAGAAAATGACAAAGAGAAGGAACAAAATATAATCTCAGGCCCTGAGCCCCCACAGAACAAATGCAGGAGACACAAGCATAAAAGAAATTGGAACTCACACACCTGAAATCTCTGAAATAATAAAGTCTGAAGTAAGGAAACAACTACGAAAGGATATTGAGGAATTCACTTCAGAAATAATAGCATCCAAAGTAAAGAAACAGGGCCCGGGGAGATATCTCAGTAGAATAAGCACTTGCCTGGCAAGTGCAGAGTCCTGAGTTCATTCTCTGGTATCACAAAAATAAAAACAAATAAATAAATAAAATAAAAATAATAAAAATAAAATAAAACAAATAAAAAAAATCTGTAGAAGTCTTCAGAGGAAATCAGATCAAAAATAGTCTCCCAAGGAAAAAAAAAGAAATGACAACTATAATGAAAGAATCATTAAGCATTTCTAAAGAAGACATTGATAAAAATATACATGAGAACAGAAAAATGGTGGAAACCTTGAATGAGCAATATAGACAAGAAATAGAATGCATGAAGCAGATTCAAAGAGATATTCAGGGGAGTAAAATCTCAATTTAAGTTTGGCCAACCATTCTGAATGAAAGTGAAGATAGACTTTCACAACATTAAGACACTGTTGCAGCTCATGAAAAGGTAAGGAAAGATCTCTGGAAAACAACCAGAATCCATGGAATGATAATTGAACAGCTGCAAGACAATTAAAAAATGAACAATATAAGACTAGTAGGCACCAATGAGAAACAAAGAGTCAACACAAATAATGTAAAAAGAATATGGTCAGAAGTAATAGCAGAAAACATTCAAAATATGGGGAAGCAATCTGACATTCAGGTAAATGAGTTTTATAGAATTCAAATAATATAAATTCAATTAAAACCATACCCAGGAACATAATAATCAAGATCCCATAAATTCAACACAAGAACAGCATACTAAAAGCCACTAGATAAAAGAAACAGATTTCATTTAAAGGAAAACCCATCAGAATAATAGCAGATTTCTCCTCACAAACCATCAACTCAAGAAGAGCATGGAGCGAATATTTCAAATCATATAAAAAAGTGAATTCCAAGCTAGACTGATATACCCTAAAAAGCTCTCTTTAAAATGTATTGTATAAGTGAAATCCTTCCATGACAAACAACAACTGAAGCATTTCATGATGTCCAAGCCAACCCTATACAGATTAAAAAAGATATTCTAGAAAGGGATCAAAATATCTACAATTCCAAGAATGAAAACAGAAAGAACCCACCAAGTAGGGCAAATAAATATAGAGAAAATTAGGTAACTAACAGCTGGAAAATAATAGGAGAAACATAAGTCAATATTTATCAATTATAATCATCAATGTAAATAGAATCATTTAACCAATTAAAATAAACAGATTGGCAGAGTAGATAAAGAACATCCAACAATATGCTGTATACAAGGCACACATTTAACTCATAATGAAATTAATAGGCTTAAAGTCAAATGATGGAAAACAAAACTACATGCCCCAGGACCTCAGAAAAAAGCAGAAGTAGCTGTTCACAGACAATCTGACCTTCAAACCACAAATGACCAAATGAAATAAAGAAGGGCACCATATACTGCTTATGGGAAGAATTCAAGAGGGAAAGATAACAGTCATAAATATGTATTCACCAAATATGGGAGTATGCAGCTATATAAGACAAATTTTAATGGACACGAAAAATCTACTACTCAATACCACAGGGACCTTATCACCCCCTTATCTCAAAAAAATAGGTCAAACAGACAAAAAATTAGCAAAAAGGTAGAAGAACTGAACCAAACCTTTGAACAAATGGATTTAGTGGACATATACAGTGTTCCACCCATCAACATCTGAATACACATTCTCTTCAGCTGCACATAGGACATTTTCTAATATAGACACATACTAGTCCATTGGTCCTGCTTTAGTATATTCAAGAAAACAGAAATTATTCCGTGCATATTGTCTGACTGCACTGAAATGAAATTAGAAATTAAGGACAAAACAAGCCACAAAAACCTGTATACATATGGACATTATATAACACCCTCCTCAGCAACCAATGGGTTACAGATGAAATAAAACAGGAAATTAAATAATATCTATAATACAATGAAAATTGAAGCACAACTTACCAGAATTTATGGGATGCAATGAAAGCAGTTCTGTTTTTTCTTCTTTTTTATGTATTTGGTACAGGATCTACAAGGGCCTCATTACACAAATTGGACTAATAATGATCCCAGAGTTTTCAGCCTTCCAAGCATTGGGATTAGAGGCATGCGCCAACATACCCAGTCTCAGTCACCTGTCTAAGCATGGCCTGGGGGCAAGGCCAGCATTAAGGGATCAAACCCGGTTCCTTTTTCTGCTTAATCAGGTGCTTTCATCCACTGAGCTATCTGCCTGACCTATGAAAGCAGTTTTTAGAGGGAAATTTATAGCAGTGAACTCCCACATTAGGAAAACAGAGCAAGAAAAAATAAATACTGTAATGCTGCACCTCAAGCTTCAAGAAAAAGAAGAGCAAACCAAGCCCAAAGACAGGAGGAAATTATAAAGATTAGAGCAGAAATTAATGCAGCTGAGATGAAGAAAAAAATACAAAGAATTAATGAGTCAAAAATCTGGTTCTTCATAAAATTGATAAAACCCTAGCTAACCTCATCAAAAAGGGGAAAGAAAAAAATTCAAATTCAAGTAATAAGGAATGAAAAGGGTAAAGTTACCACAGGCCCACTGGAAATTCAGAAGGTCATCAATAGCTACTTTGAAAATCTTTGCTCTCACAGGATCTAAGCCACAGAAGAAAGGGACAGATTTCTAGATGGATACAAATTACGAAAATTGAATCAAGAAGATACAAAATTGCTGAATGACCTAATATTGTCCAATGAAATTGAAAATATAATAAAAATATTACAGATAAATAAAAGCCCAGTCATGAAGGATTCACAGTTGAATTCTACAAGAAATTTAGAGAAGACCTAAACCCAATACACTTCAAACTCTTCAATGAAATTTAAAAGGAAGCAATACTCCCAAAATCATTCCTGGAGGCAAGTATTATACTGGTACAAAAACCAGAAAAAGATTCAACCAAAAGAGAGAGAGAGACAGACAGACAAAGAGAGAGAGAGAGAGAGAGAGAGAGAGAGAGAGAGAGAGAGAGAGAAAACTAAAGGCCAATCTCCATCATGGACACAGATGCAAAAATCCTCAATGAAATCTTAGCAAGTAGAATACAGCAAATCACCAAGAAGATATGTACTATGACTAGGTAGGACTTTTCCCAAGGATGCAAGAATGATTCAACATATCCAAATCTATAAAGGCAATATACTATATCAATAGAGCCAAACCCAAAAACCATATGATAATCTCAATTGATGCAGAAAAGACTTTAAGAAAGTCCAACACTCATTAATTTTCAAAGTCCTACAGAAATTTGGAGTAAATAATCTCTACCTCAGGTTGATAAAATCCATCTGTGACAATCTAACAGTGAACATAACTGTAAAATGGGGAAAAACTGTAATATTTAACTTTCCAATCAGGTACAAGAAAAGGATGTCCTCTATCACCATTATTATTCAATATACTTCTGGAATCATTAGCTAAATCCATTAGACAAGAGAAACAAATAAAAAGAATAAAAATAGGTAAAGAATAGTTTAAACTATATTTATTTGCAGAAGACATGATCCTCTACTTCGAACAACCAAAAAACTCCACCAAGAAGCTCCTAGAATTAATAAACAAATTCCGTAGCATAGCAGGATACAAAGTCAATACCCAAAAATTAATAGCATTCATCTACACAGATCATAAAACACTGAGGGAAAATAGAGAGGCAATACCCTTCATAATTGCACCCCCAAAAATAAAATACATAGGAATTAGTCTAACTAAGGAAGTAAAAGATGTATACAATGAAAATTACAGTACTCTTAAATAAAAGATCGAAGAGGATTTCAGAAAATAGAAAGATATTAGTTGTTCCTGGATTGGAAGAACCAACATTGTGAAAATGGCTTTCTCACAAAATTGTTACACAGATTGATTGTAATCCCTATCACAATTACACCAATATACCGCACAGATCTGAAGAAAACTTCAACAAAGATTCAACAAGTAGGACCTCCTCTAATTGAGAAGTTTCTGCACATCAAAAGAGATTGCCTACAGAGTGAAAGGACAACCCGCAAATTTGAAAAAAAACATTAACCAATAATCACTATGACAAAGTTCTTCTACCTAGAATGTACAAAGAACTAAATAAACTAGGGATCCAAAATTAAAAAAAAAAGACTCAATCCAAAATGGGCATCTGTGATGAATACACACTTCTCAGAGGAAGAAATACGGTAGACAAACACCTGAAAAAGTGATCCACATCACTGGCCATTTGAGAAATGAAAATTAAAACAACATTGTGATACCATCTCCCCCCAGAAAGAATGGATATGATAAAGAAATCAACTAATAACAAATGCTGGAGAGGCTGCAGGCATAAAGCAACCCTTCTCCACTGTTAGGGGGAGTGTACCACTATGGAAATCAGCATGGGGACTCCTTAAAAAACTAGGACTGGAAATCCCACTCAATCCAGGTATTTCCCTTCTCAGTATTTTCCCAAAAGAAATGGAAACATTGTGTCACACTGACACATGTGCACCCAAGTTTATAGCAGCACAATTTGTCATACCCAAACCTTGGAAGCAGCCAAAATCCCCATCAACCAATAAATGGATAAAAATGATGTGTTTTTCTACAATGGAGAATTACTCAGCTATAAAGAAAGACAAACTTGAAGCCTTCATAGGAAAGTGGGTAGAACTAGACACTATATTCATAAGTGAAATAAATGAGACTCACATGGGTAAATATCATATTCTCTCCCTAATGTAAGAATCTAAAAGAAAAAAATAAAAGCTGAAAGGAACAGATATAGTAAAATGGAAAAACAAAAGCAGAATTTCAAGACTAAACTATGAAGATGAGAGAAAGAAGAAAAGATAGAAAAATGGTAGGGGAGAAATATGCAAGTATATATACAGAATGGCTATACTATAAATTTTCTATCAGTTTTTTTTAAATAGCAGTTCATATGTAGAATTTTCATTTGACTAAATCTGTATGCTGATATCTGAGATCTAAGCAACTACATCAAGAACAGCAATGTATAATACAAAAACCATGCTTTAGTACTTGTCATTTTGGTCTTTTTTTGCCTTTTATTTTATTTTATTTTATTTTATTGAGGAAGAAATATGAATGAGACAGTTTCAAAGCTGACTAATAGGACAGTTTCAATAATCAATACATTGTA
>NDGN011338309.1:0-11235 GCA_002564285.1 Tympanoctomys barrerae | reverse complement strand
TAAAAAAGTATAAATGTATCCAAATCATCACATGGGACGTAATACTTTTATTGGCTAAATCTGGCCATTTGGAGGGTGTGGGAAGGAAGGAGAAGGGCATCAAAAAGAACCAAACTGCACTCCGTACACGTGCCCACTCCTGTGACTGTGAACTGTGTATGCTGCAGGCATGTGCTGATGAAAAATAAATTACACGAACTTTTTCTTTTTATGTATTTAGTACAGGATCTACAGGGTCTCTCTACACAGATCAGAATCGTAGTGATCCTCCAGTTTTCAGCCTCCCAAGAGCTGGGATTGTATGCGTGTGCCACTTCGCCCAGTCTTAGTCGCCCGTCTCAGTACACCCCGGAGGTGGGGCCGGCACGGCACGCCAGGGCTCAAACCCCGGTCCTCGCGTCTGCCTGAGCAGAACCTTTAATCCGCTAAACTATCTGGGTTTATTCTATTTTTGAGGCAATGTATTTCTGTTCCCTCTTTGTGTATATATTTTATTGAAAACTTAAAAAAAATTAATAAACCCACCCAGATTCTAGAAAGAGACAAGCCTAGCTTCCAATCACAGCTTCTAGCCTTTCGGAGCTATGGTTTCATCTATAGATGGGAAGAATGATATGGGATCGGCAGCCCTGCTGTACGCCTTGGAAACCGCGCGCACAGGTAACGGCGCAGGGCGTGCGCGGGAGATGTCACCAGGTGAGCCCGGGGAGGTGAGGCCAACATCGAGCCGGGACTTCTGCATCCTGCTACCGACATCGTGGTCAGGTATGCTCTTTGCGCATGCTGGTTCTTACTTTTTCTTTAAACTTTTTCACCAGTATGTATTGAAATTCTGAAAAAAAGTCACCTGGAGCTTCACATAATTCGGAATGTTGAAGTACATCTTCAGAATGAACTGCGGCCACTTATGAAATAGATTGAGGAGTGGATGAGCGATGTGTGTAAGGAGAAGCATTAAAAAGAAAAGCCAGCAACCGGGAGATGGCTCAGTGGAATAAGCGTGTGCCTGGCAAGCGCAAGGGCTTGAGTCCAATCCCCGGGGAAAGCCAGGCGCCCCTGCTAATGCTGAGGTCTAGCTTCGAAGCACAGGAGGCGTGTAATCAGCAAGAAAAGTGTTCGGATTGAACAGACGCTCGTTCACCGCACACATGCAGAAAGCGAACTGTGCTTCGTCACTGCGCACTCTCAGAAGCTCCATTGGATAAACAGATTTTCGGCAAAACTCTAAATCGCGATTTTTTTTTTTTCTGTACTTGCCAATGCCTACTTTTATATATTTTCTACTATATTGAAATGTTTTTGGCTTAAAAAAAGAATCAACTGTTTTCCACTGAACAATTTGCTTTAGGCCATAATTTATTGTCAACGAATAGTGCCTTTAAAAAAAGAGAGTAAAACAACCTTCAAGTTAAGAAATGAAAAAAATGTTCATGTAAATGCTCAGAATTGGCTGAAAGAGGATTGGCCATGTTATTTTAGAAGAAAATACTTTATCAATATTTAAAATACTCTGGACCAGACAGCTCAGCGGATTAAAGCACCTGCTTAGGCAGACCCAGGCAGGGGCCAGGGTTTGATCCCGGGCGTGCCTGCCCGCCTGCCCCGTGATGTGTTGAGACTGTGATTGGGACTGGGCATGGTCGCATGCCTGTGCCTGTAATCCCAGTGCTTGGGAGGCTGTAAACAAGAGGATCTCTACGAGTCTGATCTGTGTAGCGAGACCCTGTAACCCTGTACTAGATTTAAAAGAAAAGAAAAAAATATTAATAAAGAAAAGAAAAACAATATACTTTAGGAATTAAGTATTCAAGATGACTGGTTACTCAATAACACAAATCAAAATAATTTCAAAGAATAATTTCACCCTGGAAATATTAATGCTTTGTGCTGCTGCTAACATAGTGAAGTGCTCCTACTTGTCCTTTGTTAGTGGTGTATAAGTGGGAACAATCTTCTGGGAAGCAATGCATTTATAAGTATTAAGATCTCTAAACATACTGGTAATGTTCTTTGGCTTTGTACTTCTGCAGGAATATTTCCTTCAAAACTCTCAGGGATGTGGCCACGAGGCAAGCACCCCCGTCCCTTCTTCAGAGGTCTGGGTTCCAGCCCATAGAATAAAAATGTACATATACAGCCATCAAGTTATCTGTTACAATGCTGGAAATGTGTGCTTGCTGACTGCTCACCATAGGGAAACCCATCGTTTAGAATCCTAGCACTCTGGGAGGCTGAGGCAAGGGAATCCCAAGTCCAAGCCTAGCCAAAGCAACTTAGCCATTGACTGAGACCCTGTCGCAAAATAAAAAATAAAAATGTAGGGCTCTATGTGAACATGACTCTCCCAGCGCCCAATGCCCGACACCCAATGCCCATGATGCTCCTCATACTCAGCAGGGGCGTTGTGCTCAGCTCAACGCCAGTGCCCGCTGTAAACACAGGATGTCATAAGAGTTAAAGTGGAGCAGGGAATCTTCCGAACCCCTGGACATCTGAAGACACCTGGACATCTACACTTGACATCTCAGGAGCTTTGCCCACTGAGGCACAAGACCTCCGGAAGACTCTGCCCATTCATGTTGACTAAGACCCTCCCATTTAATAGCCCTTGTCTCCTTTCAAGCCCTAATGAAAGAGGCCCTCTCTTTTCTTCTCCCTTTCTGCCCTCTGTCTGCCCGCACCCAGGCACAATAAATTCCATGCCATGTGACGTTTGCGAGACAAACGCAGTGGTCTCAGCTGATCGCTGCCTTTTGCTGTTCCTTACAGGAAAAGGGTTGGGGTAGGGATGTAGCTCGGTGGGAAGGTCCTGAGTTAAGTCCTGGGAATAAAGAAGTAACTTAGCGCACGCACAGCGAGGAAGAGAAGCCCATTAGAAGTGTGTTTACCAAGACTTTAATGGAAGAGAGTGCTGGCAGGCTTATGTCCAATGGAGAGTGAGCATATAATGGTACAAAATTATCTCAACTGTGCAGCAGACATTAATACAAGTATCAGAATATAATAAACCAAGTTATAACAAGTGAGTATTTTTAGACTGGGATTTCAGATAATTTTTGAATTTTCTCTATACATTTCTTTATTTTCTGAGTATTCTACACTGGGTACTATTACAACATTAAACATTTTATAGCAAAAAACCTAAAGATAGCCTACTGCCTCAGAAATTTAAAATGTATTTTATATCTTTCATACATGAGTTGACTTGAATGCAAGGGAGAAAAAAACTCAAATGGTGCAGGTAGGAAAAAGCACCACCACTTCCTCCAAGCAGGACTGAGGTAGCATTTTCTTTTCTTTTCTTCTTTTTTATGCATTTAGGACAGGGTCTACAGGGTCTCACCACACAGATCATACTCATAGCGATCCTCCTGTTTTCAGCCTCTCAAGTGCTGGGATTACAGGCTCACACCACCGCACCCAGTTGCCATCTCAGAGCACCCTGGGGGCAGGGCTGGCATGGCACACGGGGGATCAAACCCTGGTCCCTGCACTTTCCTAAGCAGGCGTTTTATTCCACTGAGCTATCTGGCAGGCCCTTGAAATAGCATATTCTTAAAGGAGTGTGTGAGACTTCTATGACCCTTAAGTTGCACAATTTCACAACACTTAGAGAACACCACCAGTGACTGAATTAAACAAAAGTCATGTTTTTCCACATATTGATATCTGAAATGACACAAATCTCTAGTGCCTTGGAGCATAGGCAATTTGTAATGCCTATTATTTCTATGTTATGAAACCCATCTCTGCTAATAAGATCTATAATTATTAGGCAAGGTATAATGAAGTTGGCTGCTTATAATGGAGGATAAAGACAAACTTTTGAACCCTCTGATGTTTTTGGTGATAGCCATTGATTAGATCACTGTAATTCTTTTTTTTTTTTGTATTTTTTGCGTAATTCTTTTTTAAGTAATTCTACTAAAAATGGAATATGTTTACAGAACCTTAATTGATGGGTTTCTGTTGCTTAGAGCTTTATAGTTTTCGATTTGGGCATTGGTCTCTTTAGAATTTTGGAGTGGAAATACAGTAAACCAGGAATCTATAATTAAAATTTTCTTAGAGTGAATGTTCTAAGTTTTCTTGGTCTGGTCTATTACATATACAGTAGTTTCCATGTAAGGCCATTTGTGAAAATAGGCTTAGGTTAAAGAAGGGCCAGTGGACACACATTCGAGGGAAATACCATCCTGACTCTAAATTCATCAGACATGCTCTTCAGCATCTGCTGTGTGACCTTTACTACTCTAATGCACTAGATGGCCACTGAACATTATGTAGAAATGTTCATGAAGTCATTAGGTATCTTTTCCTTTAAAAAAAATCATTTGATCTGAGAAGCCTCACAACCTTTCAAGGGACTCTCTAAATAAAGCTGTTAGGTTGCTTGCAATCCTTTCTGGGTTAGCTTGGTTGAAATGAAGTGAGCACTGGGATTTTACTGGAGATTAGTACAGATGGTCCCTGACTTGTGACTGTTAGAATGATGATTTTTTGATTTTACAGTAGTGTGAAAGTGATCTACATCTATAGAAGCTACACTTTGGGTTTCGATCTCTCTCGGGGTTAGTGACTTGTGAAAACATATTTCTCATTAGCCGTCAAGAAAAAACAGTGAAAACCACAAGAAAAAACAGTGAACTCTATAGCATTGCTAAGCTCTGATATTTGGTAGGTGCGGTGCATTAAATGCATTTTCCGGTGGCTTAGGCATATTAAATACATCTCCTGACTTAGTGATTCATTTCAATTTACAATGGGTTTATCAAGACGTAATCTCTTAGCCAAAAGGAAGAAAAAGGGGCATGTAATGAAGGGTAATGGTAGGGGTGGATATGATCAGAATATATGCATTTAAACCCAATAGTTTGTAAAATTAATAGGCACTATTAAATAAAAGGAAGAAAGGGCCAGTGAGATAACGCAATGAAATAAAGTACCTGCTTAGGACAAGCTTAGGCAAGCACAGGGACTGTGGTTTGATCCCCAGCACCACACAAGCCCTGCCCCCAGGGTGGGCTGAGCTAGCCACAGAGTCTGGGCATGGTGATGCACACCTGTAATCCCAGTCCTGGGGAGGCTGAAAGCAGGAGGATCACCGTGAATCCGAGCTGCATAGTAAGACTCTGTAACAACCAAATACATTAAATAGATAAATAAATAAATAAACAATAAAATAAAATAAAAGAAAGAAAAAAGAAACTTAAAAAGACATAATCTCGGGGCCAGGGGGATGGCTCAGTAGAATAAGCGCTTGCCTGGCAAGTGCAGTGGGCCTGAGTTCAACCCCCAGTTCTGAAAAAAAAAAAAAAAAGACACAATCTCATTGTAAGTTGAGGAACAGCTGTGCTTAGTTTGTGAATATATAATGTTGTATCTGTTTTATGGCTTTTTAAAAAAATGCATTTGGTTGTTGTAGAGTCTCACAATGCAGCTCGGACTCATGGTGATCCTCCTGCTTTTAGCCTCCCCAGCACTGAGATTACAGGTGCCACCACGCCCAGACCCTGGCCAGCTCAGCCTGCCCTAGGGGCAGGACTGGTGCAGCATGTGGTGCTGGGGATTGGACTGTGGTCCCTGCACTTTGTACTATGGCTTTTAATTGGTTTGTGAATGTTGGTTTATATCTGCAGCTAGATTAAAAATAGCACTCAGCAGGACCCATATCTTCTACTCCATTTGCACTTCCCTATAGTGTGGGACACAGTGTTGAAGACACAGGGCCACCTTGAAGAAGGAGGGTAGACAAGAGAGAAAAGCCTGGACATTTTTTCTTCTTCTAGTTCTAGGCTGTTGGCAGCTGCAGTTTACAGTGCAGTTATGATCAAGTCCAAGAACCACCCCACGCACAACCAGTCCTGAAAATGGCATAGAAATGGCATCAAGAAACCTTGGTCACAAAGATAAGAATCTCTGAAGGGGGTAGATCCCAAGTTCTCTAGGAACATGCATTTTTCAGAGAAGCACAACAAGAAGGGCTTCAAGAAGATGCAAGCAAACAATGCCAACGCCACAAGTGCACGCGCCGAGGCTATCAAGGCCCTCGTCAAGCCCAAGGAGGTCAAGCACAAGATCTCCAAAGGGAGTAAACTGCAGGCTCACTCGACTTGCCTATACTGCCCACCCCAAGCTTGGGAAGCGTATCCATGCCTGCATTGCCAAGGGCCTCAGGCCTTGCCAGCCAAAGGCCCAGGCTCCAGCCAAGGCCCAGGCTCCAGGTTCTGCCCCAGCCCAGGGCCCCACATGTGCCCAGGCCCCTGCGAAGGCTCCACAGTAAAAGCCTCTTATATGCTGATGTAAAAGCAGAAGGACTGGTGTGATCCCTGGGGTACCATCTGTGGGGGCAGGACTGGTGTTCTCTCATGCTCTTTGTACAAATAAACCTGAGGCAGGAAGAAAGAAAGAAAGAAAGAAAGAAAGAAAGAAAGAAAGACCTAGAAAATAAAAAATCGGAATGAAACTAGAGGTGCTGAGTGTGAGACAGTGGTGTAGGGACAGACCCGGGGGGCCAGGGCCTGAGCCCCCGCAGCACTCTCTCCACAGTGGTGGGTAAGGCTCTTTTTGACTTTCAGAAGGATTTGGGGTGAGGATGACTCCTCACACTAATTGAGGCTCTGGTGTGTTTTTGTACTGGTGAATTCATGTTTGAAACGCAGCTTAATGTTCTTACTGAGTCCACAGAAAGAGAATAGCTCTATCTTTCATCCTTAATCCTCTAGAGCTTTTTAAAATTTCAACCGTGATTAAGTCAACGATCTGCAGTGCTCTTATGAGCTTTGTATTCCTTTCTTCATGTGGTTCCTGGTGTCTCTTCCCAAATATTGGCAAAGGATCATTTCAGAATTAATCAGCTCTGGCTTACGTCATGGCCCATGGCAATCATCACTCACTACCATTAAATTTAGGCCCCCAAAGAGCGAACATTTGGAACATTCTTTCAGAGTAAGAAACCATGTCAATTCTTACTCATTCCTCAGTCAAGTTTTCACCCTGCTAGACTTTAAAGTTTGAATCTAGGGGCCGGGGGGATGGCTCAGTAGAATAAGCACTTCCCTGGCAAGTGCAAGGGTCTGAGTTCAATCCCCAGTTCCATCAAAATAAATAAATAAATAAATAAATAAATAAATAAATAAATAAATAAATAAAGTTTGAATCTAACAGAATGTGACTCTTCACTTTCATTTAATGACTTTTTAGTTTAACTCCTGTGTTCCGTGAGGGGATTCCAGCCAGTGACTGGATCCCTACCAGTATACAGAGTCAGAAGGGCGACCCTGGGAGAGGAGCAGAGTGCACCTGAATTGCAGCCCTGGGTACTGGGGAGAGGGAGTAGGTTCCACTCTGCCTGCCGGGAAAAGGTAAGGACAAGAGGACAAGCAGCCCTGCCGCAGCTGCAGTGCAGTGCTCTGGCTGCAGGAGAATTCCAGTCCTCATGGGCTTTCAGTCCTGTTCGGGGACCTGGCTGGGCTCAGAGAGAATGCTGTCTTCCAGAGACGACTCACACCAGTCATGCTCTCTAACCACCAGAGGCTAAGGCGCTACAGTAGGCACTGGGAGATGCCGTTAGGCTCTCAGGGCCAGCAGCCAACCCCCTGTCTGCGCTGTATGTGGGCACCAGCTCTTGGGAACAGGCCCCTAAGTGCCCTGGAGCGTCAGGACCAGCTACTGTCACAGCCACAGGCCTGAGTCCTGCCTGCATTCACCCCATAGGAGCTTGGGAAGATCCCTCCCCAGCCCATGCTCTTGGGGTCATGGCTGTGATGGAAAAGGCTCAGGATCACCTCTGCCTGACTCCTGGAAGTTGGGCAAGCTCCCTGCTGTGCTCTGTAGCTCTAGGAACCAGTAAACAGCACCTCAACCCTGGTGCAGAATCATTCAACTAGGGGAACCAAGGAAAGCTTCCTCCCAGCCCTTGGCCTAGGGACCATCATTAACAATACAAAACCATCTGTACCTGTTTTCTGGTCCCTGGGGAAGGTGCCATCTGCTTCCCATGGCTCCAGGAGTACAGATACCAATGCCACGTGCTCTGTGGCGGTGCTTGTGTCATGTGACCTGGGGCCATTCCCACCCAGGATCATGAGTACCACAGCCACAAGCGCCAGAGCTTTGTACACTGGAAAATAGAATGCAACTGTTTTAGAACATAAACATAGAACTCTCCAATGAGCCAGCAATCCCGTTAGGAGGTACATATCCAGAGGAGATGAAATCACTGTAATGAGACACCTGCACTCCTGTGTTTACTGCAGTTTCACAAGGGTTACAACCTGGAATCAATCTAGATGCCCTTCTGTGTGTGATGGATAAAGAAGATGTGGGGCATAGGTACTGCTCAACCACAAAAAAGAAAGAAATCCTGTTGTTGCCAGGAATGTGGATGGAGCTAGATCAAATGAAATAACACAGATGCAGAACAACAAATGTGGGCCAGGGATGTAGCTCAGTGGCACAATGCTTGTCAGGCAAGTGAAAGGTCCTGAGTTTGATTCCCGGTACCAAAACAAAACAAAAACAAATCTGTTTTAAGCTGGGAATGGTGGTACATGCCTATGATCCTAGTACTCGGGAGGCTGAGGCAGGAGGATTGCTGCAAGTTTGAGGACAGCCTAGGCTATATATTAGTTCGGAGGCAGCCTGATCTACACCGTAAGACTCTCTTTCAAAAAGAAAAAAAAAAAAAAAAAAAAAGGAAAGACAGGCAGACAGACAAACACTACATTTGCACTTATGCCTGGAAACTAGAATGTGAATTTATAGAAGAACAGGATCAACAGTGGTTATTCGAGACTGGGGATGGGGGTGGGTGACAAAAGTTAAATAAAGACACCAAAACACAGTTCCAGAGAGGGAATTAATTCTGGTTTTCCATAGCACAATAGGGAACTATTGTTTAAAACTAGGATATTTTGAAATGACTAGAAGAGAGTGAAATTCCCAACACTTTGAAGTGAGTAAAGTATGTATTACCTTGATTTCATTATCATACATTTTATATATGTTTCAGAGTATCATAATGTATCCCATAAAGATGTGCAAATATTATATCTTAGTAAAAAATAAGACAAGGTTCATGTATCTGGAGATTGAAGTAAGAGGCACACGGGCAGGGATGATGCGGTTGCTGTCATTCACATGTAGGTGAGTTCCAGCACATAACATGTTGTGTTGGGGGAAGCAGTTGGAATTTGGGCCCTGCCTCAGTGTTACTGGTTAAGCTGGTGTCTCTTAGCTTCAAACAAACCCTCCGGTACTGTTTTTCTTTTTTTAATTTTTGTTTGTTTGTTTGAAATGATATTGCTATGCAGTTTAGGCTGGTCTTGAGCTCACTTTGTAGCCCAGGCTCAAACCTAGCTGAGCACTGGGATACAGGTGTGCGCACCGTGCTCCGTTTGGTGCTGGATTTGTGATGCTCTGCCTTCATCCCTTGCCTTTGCTGCCTAGCTCCTTTATTTTTTAATGTATTTGGTACAGGGTCTATTGGACTTGTAGTGATTCTCTGGTGTTCAGCGTCCCAGATGCTGGGATTACAGGTGTGTGCCACCACACCCAATCTCAATGGCCATCTCAGTTTGCCCTGGGGGGACGGGGCTGGCATGGCACTCCGGGGATCCAAACCCAGCCGCTGCGCTCTGCCTAAGCAGGTGCCTTAGTCCGCTGAGCCCTGCCTGCCTTCTTTAGACTCTGCCCAATGGGGACTCGGGAGCCTGTGAAGCTGGCTGAGAAGGCCCAGCCCCTCTCTTTCTTGCCTGCTCCCTGCTTCGCCCTCAGTGTTTTGCCCACAGTACTTCAGTCCTCCAGGCGCGGCTGATTCCAGTTAACTGATTTACTGAGACGTGGCCCCAGCTATCAAAGTCCACCCCCTCCCTATATCCTGGCTTCTGGCTCCGGCGGGTCCCTGCAGGGTTCTGAGCCTGTTCTCTAAGCTTCCCAGCTTCTCGGAGTCTGACCTCTCTCTTCAGCCCCTTGTCCCAGGTGGAATGGCTGCAGCCTGTGTGTGCTACCACCGCCAGAAATTCCCGCTCTTTTTCGTCCGTTCAGCTGCTCACTGCCTGGCCAGTGCAATCCATTCTCTTACATTAGGTGCTAAACCAACTGCTGTGGTTTCTGGCTTCTTTCGGGGTCCTGATAATACAGCTTCCTGCAACCCTGAGATGGAGGTCGCTATGAATCGTCCCGAAATGTGCATGAGTGTGCAGAAAGCCTTCCTGGAAGTCATTACAGTAAGTGAAATAGGCTCGATAAGTAGATAAGGGAGAAAAGTGGCCTCTTTATTTCTAGCTCAGAGGACTTTTGCGAAAGCCCAGTGGACTGAACTATTTAAAAGCCAATTTTAAAGTACACAGATGTAAGCTGATTTTAAAGATACACATATATGTTTTTTCTCTTGCTTATGTGTACGTCTCCTGGAGAAGTTCCTCTTCCTGTAAATCATGGGATGCATGGATCATTCTAGAAACTTCTAATGGAACGAGTAATTAAACAAAAAATTTAAATATGAATTCATTTATAAGTACTCAAAAAATTACCCAGGATATGTTAGCACAGACAACATATTTTTAATGAAAAATAACTATTTTTCAAAGTCGCAAAATAGAAAGAGTGGTGGCAAATTTAAAATTTTTACCCACCTCTTTCGTGTCTGGCTTCGTAGCAGAGCACTGCACCCTTACTCAGGGCTCTGCACCCCATCTGCCGTGCTAGTGCAGTGCGTGGAAAAACCTCACACAGATGAGTAGCTGAGTGCAGGAGGAGTCTTGCAATATTGAGATCCTCCTCAAATTATTGTGGATATTTTACTTTACTGCTACATGAAATTTGACAAGTGACAGTTTCCTAAGGATTAGAAGCAATACTGAATCTGAAAACACACCGAGAAATTTAAACTTTTTCCACAGGCCTGCTGAGGTACAGTGGGCACGTGATACATCGGGCATATTTGAAGTGTATGACTTAGTGGTGTACACATCCGTGTACATATCACAAGAATAAAGAAAATACATTTTTATTACCCCCAAAGTAGTTGTAGTCTATTTTTCCTTCTCGCCTCCTCCAGATCAAATCCCAGCTATCACTGAGCTGCGTTCTGTAACTCTAGAAAGCTGCATGTTCCTGCAAAACCAATGACCCAAAGAATTGTTACATGCTGTTATGTTACATGCTGTGACTATATACAATATAACTGTAAATTTATTATTATTATTATTATTATTTATTTTTTTTTTTTTT
>NDGN011338279.1:0-21994 GCA_002564285.1 Tympanoctomys barrerae | reverse complement strand
GATCGAACTACAGCAACCTGAGGCTGACAGCTCTGTGGAAGCAGCCACTTAAAGAACTGAGCTGGTGGCAGGCCCCCCATGTGAAATATTTTTAATGAACGCTCCACGTAGTGAGGTTTTTCTAAATTTTCAAACCCACCGTTACGGTTTGTGTGTGTTTGTCCCCCCAAAGCCTCGTGCTGTCACTGAGGCGCAGTTCTAGAGTTGTGATTAATTCATGATCCCAGGCTGGGGTTAGGGGTCTGACTGTTGCTGGGCGTATGGGTGTGAGCGCTACACCTAGCCTGGGGCAGATGGCCTGAATGTGACGTAAGAGGGACAGGGGGACAGTCTTGCTCTCCCTTGCCACTGGCGCTGTTACACCTCCCTTGTGCTCTTGCTGTTTTGCTGTCTTCTGCTGCCCTTCACCACATGCCACTCTGCCTTGGAGCCAGCTACGTGTGGACTGAAACCTCCAGTAACTGTGAGTTCAATACACCTTCCCTCCCCTAATTCTGAGCATCAGGTATTTGTCCCAGCAACGCGAGACGAGTAACTGAGACACCCACTCTCCTTCCCTGCCTGTGTCTCCCTATGTGTAGGTAGGTGTTTGCTGCACTGAATATACATGATTTTACAAAGTTAATTTGGAAAACCTGAAAAGCAGCTGCTGCTTCTTCATTTCAAAAGGAAGAGCTTGCGGAATCAGCTGCAGCAATCACAGAGCAGGACGTGAAGGCCTAGCGCCCAGCTTGTCCACAAGGACTGAAACTATCACAGGCTTCACGCAGACACTGTTTGTTTAGTTTTTAGGCTACACTTAAGGATGAATCACAGATGTGGAGCGACATACAAATATTATTTTAAAATACAGCTGTGATGATATAAAAGGAAAAGTGTAGCTGACCGGTGAGGAAGTGGGGCGTCGGCAGCGTTAATTGCCACGGTCCTTCGGTCTTTCACGGGGAGGAGGCAAGATACTAAATCATTGAGCAAAGGGCGTAGAAGTGTAAGTGCACTGTCCATCTTTATAAGGGGGACAGGGAAACAGGAAGTGGAATCAGAGAGGGGTGAGCAAGGGAGGGGGAATAGAGGAGGGAGGAGGGAAGAGAGGAGAGGGGAGGACGGAAGAGAGGGGACAGATAAATGAGCTAAAGTCTCAGCTTTCAACTAGGGAGTCAACAAATGCCACCTAAGTTGATAGTTACACAGTCAAAGTCATCCTGGGACGAGTGTTATGAAGACGGCAACCAGAAGAACTGCAAGCAGAAAGGATTGAGACGCTGCCTTGAAGCTGGGTTGCAAGCGAGGAGACAGGCGCCACGGGCCTGGAATGGGAATTTCTAGCCTCAGCTCATCTGTGTTGCTTGATTTGTTATTACGGGCAATGAAGAACAATTTAAGTAGAACCACATAAGAGGCTCACTAAATACACCAGGTGCTAAGGGGCCCTAGGACGGGGCTTACGCGTAATTGCTTCGCTGTTCAGGGAAGCAGAGACGGCGCTCACGGCACTACCCACGCGCCCGGTGCTTCCGATCTGTTCTTCGCTCTGTGCTTTAGAGGGAGGGCTCGCTGCCCCCACTCTGCAGATGAGGACGTTGAGTCCCTTGGCGAAAACCAGAGCGATGAAGTACACAGCGAGGCTGCCGTTTAGGTCCGTGGCCACCCTGCTCAATAGTCTTCATCGTTCCGATGGGAGCCCATGCCGCACGGAAAATGCCACAACTTAAATGCTGGCAACAAAACTCACCCTGAGACAGAATGCTCAAAATGACATGGCAGTGGTGTTTGGAGGGACCTTGGGGAGGACATCTGGAAAGTGGCAGAGCCCTCATGAACAGATCAGCCCATTTTGGGATTAATGGGTTAGCTGCAGAGCGAATTTGTTATAAACCAAAGCACTGGCTTTGTCTATAGTACGAAGCCCCTGCTGCAAGATGCCCTGTGCCTTCTCAGAGTTTGCACAGGTGAAAAGAAGGCTCCCGCTAGAGCAGCCCTCAGCCTTGGATCCCAGCCTCCCGAGGTGCAAGAAACAAAAGTCCACTCTTTATGAACTGTCAGAATCAATGTGCCAGAGAGATGTAAGACAGGAAGGCCTGAAATATTGTTCCCCTCCTTATACATAAGGAAAAGGTGGAAAAGTATAAGAAATAGGAGCAAGAGAAAAATCTAAACCTTTTAGTCTTACTCATATCTGATGGGGAAATGTTATTTAGGTCACAGGAACTCACATTGTTTAAACTTAGTGGGGACCTGAAGATGCAGTCTGAGAAATGACAGGAAGTCTCTGATAGCGCTGTTCCCAGAGGTAGCCTCTAGCTTGAATTTGTGTAAATAACTTCTTCGTGGGCAACTAATCATCGTATCTGCTGGTCAGATTCCAAAGCATGGAGACCACTCAGGGGGTGAACTTACACCTTGGCTCGCCACCTCCCTCAGAGCTCTGCAGATTCACCGCCTTGGCCCCCAGCCCACGGGGCCTTTTCTTTTCTGAATGTGGTCAGAGCCCTGATCCACTCAGAGCCCCCACGAAGCTGTGTGCGGATGAACTGCCCTCCTGTCCAGAGCCAGGGCAGTGACTCATTTCCTCCAACCCAGGCTGACAGTTGTCTCAGTTAGACCTCGATGCCTATGACTGTGCTGCATCTGGTAAAAGGCCCAGGAGAAGAACATAGCAACGTGGGAATAAAAGTACAAAGCAAGCACCAAAGCCTGGGCGTTTTTATTCTATGATAGTGCTTCAACAGAGATCTTCTGGTAGCAGAAACTGAACTCATGACCTTGTGCTTGCCAGGCAGGCGCTGTGCTGTTGGGCTATATCCCTAACCCTTAATTCTTTTATTTACACTTCAAATCATAAGGATCTGCTGCACTCAAAGCTCTGCACGGTGCTAGACATTCAACAGGGAGTGTGGCAGGCAGGATGCCCCCCTGCCGAGAGCCAGGGCAGTGACTCATTTCCTCCACTGCATGAGTTCGATTCCTAGTACCAGAAAATCTCTGCTCAAGCACTATCATAGAGTAAAAATGCTCCAGTTTTGGTGCTGTGTTTGCCCTTTTATTCTTATGTCGCTACATCCTCCTCACGGGCCTCTTACCAGATGGAGTGCAGTCAGAGGCATCTACAAGGAAAGTGCCCATACACCATCCCAGCAACAGCGACACCTGCAGTGTGTAGGAGGGCAGCCAGCCTGTGCTTTGCCGGGGGAATAACAAGGAAGGACTTCTGGAGAAGGGGCGCTAAGCTGAGCCTGAAGCAGGGTAAGTATTGTGCCAGGGAAGGGCAGCACCTGGGAAGGCCACAGGGGTAGCAGCGGCCTTCCAGGGCTGACACTCTCCCTGACAGAGGAAGGGACACGGGATGGGCTGGGAAGACTCTCGTAAGACGCGCTTAAGTGCTGGCACATGGTCCTGATGGCCTAAATGAAGGAAACACCGTGACCCCATCTGTAGTTTTACCCTGTAGTTGCCAAAGGGGAGAAAGAAGTGAGGGAGGAAAGGGGCTGTGGAATAACCCAGGGAGAGCTGGGCTGTGGGCTCGAACGGAGAGGACGGAGGACGGAGCAGGTGCCACACACCTGGTGACGTGAGAGCAAGCTCGTCCACAGACACACAGGTGCCTCAGAGAGGCAGAGGACATGGGAGGGAGCTGCGGTCACCACAGGCAAAGGAAACCCCACGGCAGCAGAAAGGCAGGAATGCCATCTACAAGGCATCTGGATGGAAGGTCTGCGCCCCTGTGGAGTCGAAGGTGAGATCTGGCCTCGGGAAGCAGCACACCAGGAAAGAACCTGATCCCAGAGGACAGGAAATGCACAGGTGGGTGGGCACATGCGGGTGGACGCTCCTCAGGGTGCCCACCCTTCTAGGCACTTAGATTCCTCAGGCTGTAAGCGACCAAAGAAAGGCACAGAGTGGCCCGAGATGGAGGGAGGCTGAGAACTTCTGGTTACTTTATGCTGTCCTAGCATATGACCTCAGCAGTGACACAAGTCCTCCTTCAAGCCAGTGCTGGGCAGAAAGCCACCCTTACCCTCTGGGGGCCAGCTCTTTCCTCTCCAGGACATCAAGGGGAGATTCGCTCGCTGCCTCACGCGAGGGGGCTGGGGTCCAGTGGCCTGCAGCCCTGCGGTCGATCGGATGCTGGCTCAGAAAGGCTGATTCAGAGCCAGGGATATAGCTCAGCAGCACAGCACCTGCCTGACAGGCACAAGGTCCTGAGTCCAATTCCCGGAACCAAACCAACAAACACAAAACCCAGAAAGGCTGATCCAAATTCTCCTGCCTCTTAAGAAGAGACGCGATCAGTATGCTCTGGGGCGGTCACCCCTGCTGGCTTTTCCACCTCTCCTAAGTGGACCCCTCTAAGCAAAAGCCAGCCTCCCCACCACGGTCAGGAACATGGCCCATCTCTGATGGTCACCCTGATTCTGCATGGCCTCTTCCTAACTTAGCCCAGGCAGCTTCCCCAGTGTGGTCTGCCTTTTACTATGGCCCTGAACTGGTATTTCCCGGGTGGTAAGTCAAACAAATGTTCCGTGTGACAGTTGTGACCTCACTCAGGGCAGGCAGATGCCTTTAATACATCTGAAAAAAAATGAGGTCAGAAGCAGCTCAGGGGCATAGGTTACCAAAAATAAATCTTACCAACTTGCAAAAGTAGATGGAAGAGACAAAACCCTCCCATCATCCTCATGCATGACGGCTGCTGGTTAGCGACCTTTTCTTTAACCTTCTGATTGCAGGAGCAGGTTTTCTCCCTAATTTCAATTTTGCATCATGAAAAACTCAAATTATAGAAAATACATGAAAGGACATCCAACATCCTCTTACCCTCGGTAGCATCACAATCAATAATTTGTCCTGTTTGCTGTCACTGTCATACTGAGTCACTGGAAAGCCCAGTGACAACACTGAATCATGCTGGCCTTCGACTTTTTGGCATCTAACCCTAAGAACAAGCGCATCCTCCTCTGTGGCCTGTCATGTCAACTACCTGAGACCACCTAAATTTCTAACCTTCTTAACATCAAAAAATATAAAATTAACATTGAAATCTCTTCACTGCTGCTAAATAGTTTTCTTTATAGGTTCTAAAAATTGTACAAGACCCAGGGCCCAACTCTGCTAAGTGTCCTCGCATGTTCTAATGCAACCACGCTCCAGAAAGATGCTTCGTGCTCGCCGCCTGGGGAGCTGCAATGCGTTGGTGCAGGCTAGGTGGGGCAGGTACCAAGGGCCACTTGGGGTTGTTTGCCTTACTGAGAGCCATGAGTGCCTGTCATTCTCCTAATACGATAATCAAAGATGATGGACAAGGACCGAAAATGACTGTGAGTTCATTCACTGTCAATAAAGCAAAAGTGAACGGAATTTTGGAGCCAGGAAACAAAATAATTTGTGATAAGGAAACCCTGGGGAACTTCTTCATGGCCTTCTTGTTTCATTTTTTTAAAAAAATTATTTATTTGATATAGGGTCTTGCTATGCAGTTCAGATTCATAGTGATTCTCCTGTCTGACTTACATGCATGTGCCACCACACCTGGTTTTGGGGCCCATGTGGCCCTCTTGGGGTTCTGGGGCTGACACAGCATGCAGTGCCAAGGATTGAACCCAGATCATTGCGCTTGCCAGGCAGGTACTTGTTCCACTGAGCTATCTCCCTGGCTCTGTTTTTGACTTTAAGAGTTTAAAATGGAAGGATTGGGTGGATTTCCATCAAATACCAAAAAGCCTATAAGCTTCTTGGAACCTCACAGGGGATTTCATTTTACCCAGCTAAAAGACATCACAAGGCCGGGGAAATTGCTCAGCGGCATAAGGGCCTGCCTGGCAAGCACACGGTCCCAAGTTTGATTCCCAGTATAGCGCGCGCGCACACACACACACACACACACACACACACACACACACACACACACAGTATCACAGAGTCAACCACACAGATTCCACTGTGGCTCTAAGGATGTCAGATCTACGTGAGACGGCACTAGATTGTACCTTTAGGCTCTGCCCCGGGATAAACAACTCTTTAGCTGAATTATTAAGCCAAGCTCAAAACAGTACTATAAACAACTTATCTCTTACATTCCAAGCATCCCCAAGATCTGTGCTAAGGCGGATGTTATGTTACTGTCTTTGTCCGGGGAGTGAAGAATGGGGGGATGAGGGGTGGGGGGGGAGCTGTGAACGAGGGCCACCCCTTCTCCAGCCTTCCTCAGCCTTCCCCAGCCTTCCCCACCCCCCCAACCCCACTCTGGTTTCCCCTCTTGAGGGGCCTGAGGGTTTGGGCCTAACCAGAGGGCCAGTGCTCTAAACATGCCCTTAGATGGATTTTCTGGGGTTAGTGTTTTCTGCACACTAATGCTCTGCGCCAAGGAGACAGGGCTGGGGAGCAGGTGACAGGGGCTTCCCACATCCTCCTGTGTGTGGCAGGGGCCAGCTGAGGCATCCAGTCCCTCACTTGAGACTCCAGCTGCAGGGGCCGCTCAGCTGTCTTGCTCCGAAGGCCCCTCCCTTCCAGTAGTGTCAGTAGCTCTGGCTGAGCGAGTCCTATAACCATACCCTAGTCTGCGTGGGCTGTGCGGCTCCTCCGAGTAATGAGGGTGCCATTCCATCTCACTCGTGCCCTTCCTCAGTGCCCCGACTGCCAACGGGAGAACACGGTTAGCACCCGAGTCATGTCTGGGTCACTGGAAAGTTTCTGTAAACAAAAAGTACAGCCTAGAAGGTGGCTTTGCTCCCCCCTCCCTTGAGTATATGTCAGTGTCCTCCAAGGTCACCGTTAGCCACGGTAGGAACTGGAGACATTTAATAATAGCCCTTCTTTTGAATTTCACATTGATCTTTCTCACAACCTTCCTGAAAAGTTTTCATGTGGCGCCTGCAGGTGGTAACACCTTCCTATCCTTGGCCAACACTGCTTTTAAGCGAAAGAGGTTGTGCCTTAGGTTAGAGGTCTGGGGAGGTAGCATTGAAATTTAGTTTATTTTCATTCTTTTTGTTTTTGTGGGGCTGGGATCAAACCCGGGAACTTGGGAATGCCAGGCCAGTGCTCTACCACTGAGCCACACGCACCTCTAACCTTAGCATTTATTGAATGGATTCTTGTTGCTTTCTAAAAATGACAAGAGGTAATGATTTTCTAGTGGCAGTCACGGTTGCCTATGACGTAGGTAACTGGATTAGTGGTCAGAGTGATGGCACAGCTGACAGATGAGTGGGCTGCCTACGCTTTGGCTACTCCAGTCATGAGAACTGCTTTTGGATGAGGTGTCCTCTCCTCTGGCTGCTGTGAGGGTCAGGACTGTCACTGTCACAGTCCTCAGGTCCATTTCCTAAGGTACTTTTCCTAGAATGGAACACGACTTGGACATCAGGGTTTTCTAGAAGCTTTCCAAGTGATTTTTAGCAAGTAGCCTCAGGTAAGGCCAATTTTTCACCTGCCTCCCTTCCTGGTGTGTAAAGATGTTCACGCTCCCTACACCAATAGTGTGAGTTCCCAGCCCTCAGCCCCAGGCACTCTGTCAGCTGGGGTCTCCTCATAGGACATACACGGGCACAAGCCTCCATATCCAAGGCTCTGCTCTCCTGCAGTCACTGGAAAGCTACAGAAATATCAAGGTGGCTTTGAAATACCGAGGTGGCTTTGGGTGATGGTGACTTACCAACCTTGTCTCAAACTGAATGGTGATCTCAGTAGATCTCTGAGGACAAACAGGTGTGTTTATCATCCGGGACCTGAAATGCCCTTCCCTCACTCATGACTCAGAAGCCCTTGTGCAGCATCCATCTCCTCCCTCGGGAAATCTTTCTGAGCCCTTCTGCACCTGCAGCCTGCTTCTCCACATATCCCACGCCTTGCTCTGGGCAGGCACCCGAGGACAGAAGACCCTGAACCACTTTGATCTCCGATTTTCATGGGTACAGCTCTTAGCAAACAGTCACTCGCTGTATCAGCTCCACACAGGTGTCCCTCTGAACCAGTGTGTTAACAACCAGCAAGGCTTTTGAGTGTTCTTTTTAGTAAAACAATGAAAAGCTCTGCGTCCATCCTGCCCACCCCTGGCGGGTCCTCTTGCTGCGGTCGCAGTGGTAGACCCTGCATAGTGCCCTCACGCCGTCACCTGAGCCCCACGCTTTGCATGGCCCACAGGCTCTCAGGAGTGTGGCAAACACCAAGGACTTCTCAGGCCACTCTGCCAAGTCTTGAGGCCCACAGGCTTATGCTCCAGATTAGGCTGCATCAGAAAAGATGAAGACATACAGCCACGCCAGGGGAGGGCCTTGCAGCCCAGGCGCCCACAGTCACCGGCACAGAGCCACCTGGCTTCCAGCTCAGCGCGGGTCCTGAGCGCTTGCTGACCCAGAAAGGCTCAGGCCATACTTGCCTGCATCAGGGCTCAGGATGCTCTGGCGAGTGCTGGGGATTTCTCAGAGTGATGGGCACAATATCCCTGATCCAGGGGAGCGTGGGGCGAGGGTCTGGGATGGGCCACGGGGGATGGGCTTTAGAGCTTTACTCCCCCACGTATCCAAGGTATGTGCATTTAACCGTGCAAGTATTTCCTTATAAGGAGAAAGCAATACACAACGCAAGACATTCGAATGATATCTCAGAAGAAGTAAAAAGGGAGCCGCCCCTTCCTCCTGTCCCCATCGCTCACACTCAGCTACGCTTGGTGAACAGGACTTCTATAAACAACTCGTTAATAGAAGTTGTAGTTTACAAGGAAAGTTAGTTTATGCCGGAACACAAAAACATCTGGAAGACTATCTCGTGGGAAGTGAACGTGAAGGTGGCGATCTTCCTGTGACAATGCTTTCTTTCCATTTTCCTATCAATGCGTTTATTCCAGTTCTATAAGCAAATCAGAGGATAACACAGTGGAGGATGGTTACATGACGCCTTGCAGAGCTCACGAGGACTTGCTTCTACGCCTGGCTGTGTTACCTTAGGGACAGGGCCCGGGTCCTACCTGGTCCTTGTCTCAACTCCAGCATGAGCTATAACCTGGAAAAACTCAGCGCCTTCCCAGGGCCTGGGGTTTTCCTCTGCAGTATGTGAAGCTGCACTGGATAAGCGGATCTCGAAAGGGGAAGGTTTTGCTGCCCACCAAGGAGCTCTGGCGGCACTGCTGGGTGTGCCATCTGAGAAGGGGCGCTACTGCCATCTAGTGGTAGAGCCTAGAAATGATGCTCAGTTTGAAGGCACTATGGTCAAGAAAGGAATATCCGCCTGGTGGTACTGAGAGGCAGGCTGAGATAACGTGCCCTGGCTGGACTCGCGATCCCTTTCCTGATCTGACTAGAGCACGAATTGCTGAGTTTGAGTTTAGACTCTCCTCGCCTCCTGAAAGGAAAGCAATATTCTCAAATGCCAGACGGGGTATTACCGTGCCCCTCTCCACTATATGAGAAGGGAAAAAAATAAGCAACAGGGCCAGAAGTGGAACGAACGTGCACTAACATCATGAATGGGAAGCCCTCAGGAGAGGCAGCAGTGGCTACCCCTTCCCGGGGGCCAGGCCCTCGTTACCGTGTACAGCGCCCTCTGGTGTGTGGGTGTAAAACTAGGACAGCTGATTTTACAAACCACACACATAGATACTTAACAAATACTGATCCATTTCAGGTTAAATTCAACACTTGAGAGCCCACACCATTTATACATGTTTCATGAACAATCAACAGAGCACTAGTTCAACAGATGAAAAGAAATGGAGTTAGAATTCTCTCTCCCATTAAATATAATCATCAATTCCATGTATGTAATGGCATATCTGCTTAGCCTCAAAAGGCTAACGTCTCAGACTTTTAGATGACAGTGCCAGCTCTCTGAACTCGTGCCCTGCCCAGTGAGGAGGAAAAACTCCCCAAGCAGATCTGTCTTCACCTGCAGGAACACAGTGTTCAGCAGGAAGCAGCGGCTTCCCCGCGCAGCTCAAATTGTAGAACGCTGATTCCATAAAAAACCACACGAGACACGCTGCACCGGCCAGCGCCCTCCTGTGCCCCACACCGCCGTATCTGTCAGCTCCAGACCCCTACTTTGAGACCCAAAATTGTGCATCCCCCTGAGCAAGGCTCCCCTCCCCTACCTAAACTCTCCTAAAACACCTGCTCTCACCCCCTGCTTGGGGCCAGTGGTCTTCTTGCCCTTGGCCTGGCTGCATCCAGTCTACAATAAGGTCTTCACACATTGCTTAAGCTCTGACTGCATCAGTGGTGGTCTGAACTGTGCCCTGGTTTACCCTAACAGACATCTTCAGATATTTAGGGAAGATTTGTAAGTCATAAGAGCCACAGAAAAAGAAGAAAAAAAAAATCCACACAAACCTTAAAAACTTCTGCTCTTCAAAAGATAAACTACATTAATCTATATGTGTATATAGATATAAACAACCCCCATTAAAACCCCAGATAAAAGTAATTGAATGGCACATTGCAAAGGAGCTGTCTTGGGGCCAGCAAGATAGCTTAGTGGACTAAAGTACCTGCTTAGACAAGCTGAGGCAAGCACAGGGCCCGTGGTTGGTTTCCTGGCACCACATGTTGTACCAGCCTCCCACCCCATGGTGGGCTGAGCTGGCCAGAGTCTGCGCATGCTGGCATATACCTATAATCCCAGAGCTGGGAGGCTGAAAACAGGAGGCTCATTATGAGTCTGAGCTGTGTAGTGAGACCCTGTAACTACAAACACATTAAGAGGCTCTCTGGATGGCCAACGCATGGAGATGCCTCAGAATCACCAGGGAAATTAAAACCAAAATGAGGTCTCCAGACACACCCTAGAAGGACTTTGATTTTAAAAAGTGGACAGATTTGATTGTTCATGAAGATGTAAGGCTCACGCTGTGCTCCAAGGGCCTGAAAACTCACACAACTGATTTGTAAAATTGCGTGGCAATATCAACTGAAGCTGAAGTACCACCTGCTTCCCTAAAACAGTGAGACCGTATACCCACAACGCACAGGTACAAGAATACTCATCACCACCTCATCCTCATACTGCCTGTCTTGGTTACTTTTGCTTCAGTCCACACTCCGTTGTCTCCAAGGCAGAGCGGCACATGGCAGAGGCAAACAGTTCATGGCGGCGGAAAACAGCAGAACAGCAAGAGCAAGAAGGGAGGAGCAGCGGGGAGGCGGGCTCTTCCCCCCTTACATCACATGCAGGCTTCGCTGCCCCGCGTGGGTGCAGCCCTCACGCCCCTTATCCTAGCACTGGACCGTGATCAAGCGTACGCTCTAGAAGTCAGCCCATGACTGCGTGAGGCACGGGGAGGACTTCCAGGCACAAACCATGACGGCACCAGACTGTGAACCACCTGTGTCCATCCCCAGTAAAACGGACGGGTGAGTGAGTCCACTCCTACGGCAGCACTACGCAGCAGGGAAAAGCGAGGCCTCCACACCACGGTGCGCTGCAGAGACGAAGCACGGACGACGGCAGCCAGATGGGAAAAGGGAAAATACACCGAGTAATTCCACTTACATGAATTTCAGGGATGAACAAGCTAATCTCTGGGGAGATACCAGACATCTGAAGGTGTTGCCATAGTAACCCAGGCCCACTGAACCGTGTTAACAACCTGTTATCATAAAGAGAAGCCATTACCTGTCTCCAGAGTCCACTTAGAGGGGCACCAGAGGAGCAATTATTCCTCACAGAGCCGAAGCCACCGAGCTCACTTCAGGGCTCCGGGGTGGGTGAGGGTCTGACAGAGCAGACGAGGATGCCACGGAAGCAGGGCCCTGGCTCACTGGGTCACCCAGCAGGGCAAGGCTTGCTCTGGCTTTTTCTCTGCAGCTCTCTCCACAACGGTGTTCTGTCTCCTGCTCCCTCCCTCCTCATGTCCCTGCTGTCTCCCTGGTGATGCCAGGGCGGCCAAGGGCCCTGCCCTCCACTGCCTGCCTTTGGGAGGTCGCCACCTCACTGTGCACTCCCAAGTGAGGCGCCAGGGCTGCCTGTGGGGTCACACGAGTCCAGCTGCAGGACCTGCCTTGGGCTCCCTCCTCCTACTTCCCTCTTCCCGCCTTCACTCTAGCTCACTCCGGAGTCCGCTATCTTTATACACATCAAGCTCCTTCATCTCCAACAGCTGCACATCCCTACGGAACCCCCACTTCGTCCAACAACTTGTCACCCTGCTGGGCCCCTCGGCATGCATCTGTCTGCAGTCATGCTGACTGTATCTGTCTTTGTCTCCTCCTTCAGAATAAAGATGGCAATACTGTGTCCCTTAGCTGGATCATTACCCACACCCTAAACCACTCCTAGGAGCGTTCAGCCTTCAGTGCCTTCCACTGAAATGGGGAAGGGTGGCTCCCAGCGCGGGCAGCCCAGAGGGATGTCATCCCCATGCGGCTCGCTGCTCCAGGCGGTGCTGGTCACCCACTCCGACCTCAAGGCCCGTACCCGCCAGAGAAGAGACTACAGGTCCTGCGGGCAAGGGCTGGTGCTGGGGGACCCCGAGAGGCTCCGCATCAGGAAATGGCTTCTCCTCATTACCACAACTCCTGTTGACTCTTCCGCCCCACAGTTTGCATGCAGTGTTGTCTTCTCCCCCTTTAAACTCTCCATGTGGGGTAAAGCCACTCTTCCCATTCTCCACAACCAAAACAACAAGGTAGGAGCTTCCCTCAGTCTGGAAAGTCTCCTCAGGAGAATGCCTGCTCCCTCTCCAGGGAGTCCTCTGTCGACCCCAAGCTGTATCCAGTTCTGACCTTGCCTGCCCCCGCCATTGCTCCAGCAGCACACAGAAGACACCAGGCAGGGACCGCCTGCTGCAGCTATTCCCAACTGCTCCTGGCCCAGGAGCACTGAGGAGCAAGCCTTAAAGCCCTGATGGGAAGCTAAGGCCTGAGTGACGGCACTGAGGCCCAGCGCAGCTGGGGAGAGACGGAGCAGGATAGGAGGGGGGCTGCTGGACCCAGGGCTGTGGCCCAGGAGGCCCCACATCCACATTGCAGCCCTGCCCGGCCTGGAGCCCAACCCCTCTGGCCCAGGACTCACCAAAGCTTGCTCTATGAGGAGGCAGAACAGGATGGCATTGCCCACCTCCCGCAGGCTCTGGAACACATCGGTTTTGAGCTCTGCATATTCAATGATGTCCTTCAGCTGGTGGTGGAAGAACTCCAGGATGCCTGGGAGACAGAGGGAACGGTCAGCAAGGGATGCCCTGTCTAAGCTTCCGGCTATCCGCGTGCTCAAGGGCGGGACTGCGTGTAGGGCTCAGAATGGGAAAACACTCCGGAAGCTGACACAGAGGAGTCATCAGAACAAAATAACACAGGCGCACAGACACAGATGGGGCAGTCCTGCTCCAAGGCTCTTTCCGGAAGGGTTTCTCTTATACTAATTGCCTGAATGTTCAATAACAATATGACCATTTATAGGCTTTAAGTACTGTGCTTTGCTCTCTCAGCAACATTTGTTACTCCTAAGAATTACATAAACTGGGTGTGCTGAGACCTCTTCCCAGACAAGGTTCAGAGAGGAGAAGTGACACGTCACAGTCCCAGGGAAAGTAAGTGGGACAGGGGACCTGGACACCAGGTCGTGCGGCCGCATCTCTTCCCTACCCTGAGTCACACCGGCCTAGTAGATCTTGGTTCACAAGGAAAAAACCATCACGATCTCCATCTTCCTCTAATTCCCAGGCCAAATAGGGAGGAGAGAAAATGCCTGTTTCCTGATTCACCTTGGCACTGGCCCTGCCTGGGGACCAGCCTTCTCTGAACAGGAGCTCAGAGGTGCTGCGGTCCTGAAGACCATCACAGGGAGCCGTGCTGCGCATGCCCTCTCAAGCGCTGCGCCCTTCCGGTTGCCGGCAGTCCCCTGAGGCAGGCCCAGCAGACATCACTTATCTCCTCTCGTGGGGCGCTGCGCTGCTCCAGTGGGGATGAAGGGTTCAGGGCTCTAGCCAGAGTGCAAAGCCAGCGCTCTGGGAGCTCACTGGCAGGGCAGAGAAGCAGACAGTGCAAGGTGGGTGGCCAGACCCCCCTTCCCGCTCTAAGATGGGCTCGCACTTCCTGTCACCAACCTGGGGAGCCGTACTCGTGCCGGGGCAAGCGGCAGATCTTGGGCATCACCTCGATCAGTGTCTTCACATACTGCAGAATGGTCCCTTGGAGCTACAAAGGAAGCACAAGGTGCATGAGACGGCCCGCTGCTGCTGCTGTGCACCGCTCGACACCTCGGGCTGAGGCTGGCTGCTGAGGGGCGCATCTGGAGGGTCTGCTGAGACCTGAGCGAGGCGCTGCCCTGAGGGAAGGGGCAGATGCTCACCTAAAAGCTGGCACACCCCCAAGGCCTTTCAGAATCCAGAAAAGAGTCAAGGGCACGTGGCCTTTGAGAAGGACACATTTCTAGGCGTGGGGTCCTCTTGGGGTTGCCCAAGGAGTGAAAGAAAATGGGGTCAGGGAACCATGGAGATTGAGAAACACCTAATTTAAGCAGGGAAGATTCATAGCACATTCATTCCTCCTGGGTCCAAGGCAGACATCCGTAATCGATTATCACATTTTCCTTGTTCTTAATTTCACTTCACACTTCTTGGTCATTTATGGCTCTACACAGCTCTGCTTGCTATTCCACACCTGGTTAGACAGTTACTTTATCTTAGGTCATCTTATGTATTCAGGAAAATCTATGCCTTTGGCCTTGTGCCAGCAGGGAGCTAAGTAAAGGTTTGGATGATCACACGTGGGGCTGAGGCAGAAAGCTGGCAGGGATACAGAATCCTCTTGAAGCTAGCACAGCGTTGGTTACAACAGCAAGAAACCTCAAGTGGAGAAAGTGCAGCAACTGATTGATTAGATTGTCTGTCACAGGCAAGGCTATAGAAGCTTGGCAACACAAGCTTCATGGATTTGCCATCCCTAACTAATGCAGCACAGGTGGGATGTGTAAGTAGCCATTAGCAGCGTCTGAAGGTCAAATCATCAAAAACAAAGACTTTGGGCTGTAAAAAAAGGAGGCAAAGCCACAGGTTAAGATACTCAGAAATACACCTGAATAATAAAATGGGAACTTCCAAGACATAAGGCCCAAGGATGCCCTAGGGAATTTCCAGAAGAAGACTCAGAGTGCTTGGGCTTGGCTGTCACACCACAGGTACAAGAGAAAGCGAACTTTGCTCATATCCACCCCGTATGGGCCGAGGCCACTCCTTACCAAGCTCTTGACAATCTTCAGTAGCTCCTCCATGACCACAGCAATGCCCTGGTAGCCCAGGAGTCTGCAGATAGTCTTGAAATGCGGGGGTCCCACGAAGTTCCTGTAGGAGCTGTAGATGTGACTGTAGGCGATGTTGAGAGGCTGGAAAACAGGTGGTGGCTACGTGAGCAACAGTCCTGGGTGGACATGGTTGGGACTCCGGGGACACAAGGGACGAGATTCTGATGCACTGGGGGCCTCGGAATACATCTGCACAATATCGGTCAGGGAGAGGGGTATGTTGTGACTGGTGGACGGAGCACAGCTTACTAAAAAGAAGGAGCTGCTCCCTAGGCAAAGAGGGGCAGGTCTTCCAAGAAAAATTCCCTCTCACAAGGACTTCCCCAGTGGATCCAGAGGGCAGCGATGCAATGGCTGACGTTCTTTCTCATGAGGCAACATAGCACTCAGAATTGGTAGGGGGAACTCCGTGCCGTGGCTCAACCTCTCCTGCTGGCTGTGTCCATGGGGTCCTGGGAACTACCAGGCAGGACTCAGGAGAGGACTTCTCAGTGTCTGCAAAAACCACCTCTGATCCTTCTTCTGTGAAGTGACGGGGACTGGATTACATCAGCGTGTTCCTAACTTTTGGAGCAGCAGTCCAAAGGGAGGACATCATGCAAGCTGCTTAGGTGCGGTGGAGCTGGCTACACCACCAGCTCCCAAGAGACAGTCTAACTGAACTAGAAAGCTGTTATTAATATTTCTTCTGTCTGAGAAAATATGTCTGAAATATCAGGCCCTGACTCATAATTAGCATGGGCTCTAAAACTGTATCTAAAATACTACATATGGAGCACTCCATTCCAGGCTGTGTGAGGTTCTCCATGGATAGTTCATTGAATCACCCAACAAAATAGAAACATTACATAACATTCACACACCCATTTCACAGATGAGGGAACTGAGGCTCAGGGTGGTCAGTAACTCACTCAAGTCGTAGTCGATTGGTAACAAAGCCCTGATCTGCTCTAAGTAGGGCTGATTTCAAAGTCTGGGTGCTTAGCTCTCTACCTGTGTGGATTTGAGCTCTTCTACAAACCACAGCTGGTTATTCAGATAAGTCTGCTTCTCAAAATTCAGCTCTGACTATAGTTTTCCTACCTGAAATTATACGACTCTTGCGCATGAACACACAAAGAAAGGCACACCATACCTGATGTTGTTGGCTGAAATTTTCCATTAGTCGGCTAATTGGAAATTCTACATGAAGCAAACAAAAACTGTGGTGCTGTGTATGGAGGACTACAAGATTCCCCTCCCTCTGGAACCTCTGAGGGAAGACTTAGCCAGGCGCAGCCTGGTTTTAAGTATGTTCTGCTCTGCATGGATTTCCCTAAACTTTACCAAACAAACGTCACAGTTCCAGTATCTTTCTAATAATAAGGCTACATGGAGAATAAACTTAAGAGTTCTCACTAATAACAAGGATTCACGAGGACCTGGAACACCCACCCACTCGCCGGGGTGAGTAATAGCACGCTTGCTAAGCTTAGGCCTCCACGCTGGGAGGCTTGGAACATGACAAAGACCAGGATCTGCCATGTAAACTCTGCCTGAACCCGGGAAGGGACACAGTGTATGTGCTTTCTAAGTGTATGGACCAGGGGCAGTTTATGCAGAGAGGGAAATACAATCAACTTCAAAGTTTGCAATTCACTGAAGCTGATGTTCAGCCAGTCCTGGAAGCACGTGAATTACTGTGTTGGACTGAGCCAACCCGGGCGCCAGGCCATGTCATTCTCTTCGCAGAGTAAAGCTGTTTTATTTAGTGCCTAACAGGCCACCCTACCCAAGGCTGGGGACGGGAGAGGGGAGTGCTGTGGAGCACCCTGAGCACAGGATGCAGGAGGTGCCTGCTCTCCTATATGGGTGTGGGTTAGTTCTGGCTCTGCCACAGAAAGCCTGTAACTCCGCATTCTCCTGCTGCCCCCTTCAGAGGTGAGGAGTATCTAGCAAACACCCGAGCAACCCTTTTCCTTCAAGGATAAGTACTGGAAAGGAGAGGACAGGACTTTTAGAGCAACGGCAAAGCTCATCATGTGGATTAGATAGATATGTGACAGAACATATGTCTGGGTCCCTCCCAAATTCATACAATGAAACTCTAAGCTCCCATTGGATGGGATTAAGAGGAGACGACTTTGGAGGCTGAGTCTGTCTCATGAAGGAAGAAGCTTCATATATGGGGTTAGAGCCCTCAAAAAAGAGGGATGTGTTTCCTCTCCTCTGCCACATGAAGCTACGAGAAGACAGCCGTCTGAGCTCCAGATTTGCTGACACTGAAGTCTCAGACTTCTCCACTTCTAGAACTGGAAGGAATAAGTGTCTGTTGGTTAAGTCATAGTACTCTAGAACTCTTGTTGGAACAGTCCATCCTAACAGCTTTACATTTTAGCAGAAATGACGGTACCCCAATTCAAGTGTTTAAAACTCCACTTGAGTATGGTGAACCCAATTCCCTTCCTAACATTCACTTTGAGAGACTGAACTACACAGCCACGCTTTGAGCTTTCTCCTGCAGAGAGCTGCATGCAGCCAGACCCCGCATCATAGCCAGGGCGTGCTCCTGGCTATGGGGCAAGCGATAGAGCTCTTGCCCACATAGCTGATGATTCCTGCTCTCACTAGGGCAGTTGGGCTTCTCCGAGTCCCCAGAAAGCACATTCTCCTTTATCCCCCTTTCAAATGTCCTATACATGGAATTTCTCAAGAGCTGGGAGCTCAGATGAATAAACCCAGTGGGCACAGAGAACAATCTGCTGCTCACTATATTACATTCTGATTCCCGCACTTTTCTTCATTGGTCTGAGCCTAAAGGATGGGCTCTTGGGTGGGGCAGCTACAGCTGAGCTCAAAGCCCAGTTCTCTGATTGATTAGCTGGATGTCACCTGAGGCCCAGGCCTTGGCTTCCCCTAGGATGATGACATCCTCTCCAACAGGATGGCTGGAGGTTTGCCTGACACACAGAGAGGAAGCGCTGTACTAAGGAAGCTCTCAGATGTAAGAGCCCTTTGTGTCACTTCACCTGGTAGCTTGGGAAGTTAACCGAGAAAGGCCAGCTCCAGCTCCCATTGCCTTGTGGGAGCCTGGGCTGTGGCTGGGAATCCCAGAAGATGGGGAAGCCAGTGCGTGCTGGGCATGGCTTCACAGGGCACACAGCGTGTGTCCCACAGGGGAAGCCACAGGAGTCACACCTGGAGCTGAGGCAACAGGCTCCCAAGCTGCAGATTTTGCTCCATAGAAGGGAGAGCTGCCCAGGAACACAGCGCTGGGCAGCGTCACTCCCTGACCTGAGGCTGGAATAACAGTGCTCTGTGCCCCTTCTGAGGTGCACACTCCACTGCCTTCCTCCTGAACACCCACCCTTCTGAGCTGACTCCTGAGCAGCTCCCCAAGACCCCCACTCTCCCCCCAAGGGGCTTCCAAACTAAGTTTCCCTGACACTTCCAGGCAAGCGCAGATCGATGCATGTTCAGAGAGTGTTCGGCAGACCTTCAAGTTCTAGGTGGATAAAATGCTTGGAATTATTTTGCCACACAAGGGTTTAAAAATGTGCCCCCCCCCCAGCCCCAGACCCACTTGGTGCACTTAGGAGGTTTCCGGATGGCATTCCTAGGTCCATCTTGGATTCAGGTCTAGATGGGAATTTAGGCTTCAGTGGATGGCTCAATCTCTGTTTCCTGCAGGAAGACCCGCTATGCAATGTGCTGAGCTCAAATGCTCCTCCTAAGTGAGCAAGCTCCTGCCGGCCCCACGCCCCGCAGGACACCACACACATGCAAGAGAAACACACACGTGCGAAAAGTGCGTGCACACGCACACCCCCAGAGGGCACCCGTCTGACCTGCTGGCTCAATAGGAGGCTGGGCCCTATTGAGAAAATGTGGGAGTAGGGGAGCCTGGGCATTTTCTGGGGTATGACAAAGGAAAAACAGGAATTCAGGGTGATGCAATACACTGGCCACTCATGTATCATGCCGAACCACACTTCCCTGCCAAGGTTCTGACCGGTGGACCCGGGAGGAGGAGATCGCATCTCCTTGTTTGTTTAGCACTGATTGCTCACTGAAAATGGACCCGACTAGGTCCACATGACCGACAGACAACTCTACGAGCCCTCTAACACATCTACCACCTCGATGAACCCAGCTGAGCCATGTTGTCATCCGGTGACCCTGATTGTAAAGTATTTTCTGAAAAAGCAAATATTTTAAGGAGAGGAAAAGTACAGTGAATTTGATCTGTGGGACTGTGGACACTGTAATATCTGGAAACAGAACTTTTTAAAAACTGTGAGATACATATTTTTTAGCCTTGACCACTTTCACCATCTTTAACGGTGGTAAATGGACTTTCAACCTCAAGGCTTCCCTCTGGCTCTCACCAGATGGTGAAGATGCTGAAAGTAATAAGGCCTATTTATTTGGCAAACTGAATTTGTAAGCAATATGCATCTCTGCTCTCTGGAGTCACAACTGCTGTTTTCAGGAATCCCAAGAGGAATTAAAACTTTCTCATTTCCTGTTTTCATTACCATTTCTCTAATGACTATCATCAGCCCCAAAGACAAACACAGCCTCTAATTCGAGTTGGAGAGCTGCAGCCTCACTCTCTAAAATCACTACAGGTGAATGCAGCTGGGATATGTGAGTAGCACAGTGGCACCGCCCTTGATGAGAAGCTGGTTCAGAGGCCTGGCTGATGTCGGCTCTGGCTCAGTGCTTTTAGGGCTTGGGAGAGCCTGCTAGGTGTCTGAGATCTGTTCGCAGTAACTGGAGAGCTGTGGAGAGGGGCTCAAACATCAGCTAGGTCTCTTCTTGGTATGCTCTGCTCCCATGTTAAAGACCTCAGGGAGCTGCTGTAGAAATCTCAGAGAATACACTTGCTCCCTTGCGCCAGGACTAAAGTGCTTTGGAAAAGGCCAGAGGAAGAGTAGGAGCGGTGCCTTCCAATTCTGTTCCATCCACCATATGCTAACATTTTTGGAGGAAACCAAAGCAATCACTTTTCTCTCTCATAGAGCCCTCCTAGAAGCTATAGGTCAGTATCACCAGACCCCAATCAAGCGGGGGGTGGGGGGTCACATTCCTTCCAGAGAGCTTCAGGGGAGAATCTCCTTTGCCTCTTGGGCTGCAGTCATCCCTGGCTTGTAACCACTTTGCTCTGAGCATCTCACCTGTGGTGGACTGACAACTGGTGGTCAACTTTTAACACCCAGCTGCACTGAGCCTGCATGGTGCTGGGGTGGGGGCCCCCCGAGGGTTGTTGTTGGCAGCATAAGAGACAGAAATGGGGAGGAAGATGTTGAGAAGCTGCAGAGAGCAGTTGGTTTTCCTGGAGGAGCTTCTCATGCTGGCTATCCTGATGAACATGGCTCTTCTTATCGGAGGAGCTCGGTAACTTGCTGTTGCTGACAATGGCTTCATTTCGCTTCAGGCAATCTCTGCTCCTGCTGGAGCACTGTTCAATCGCCTGGATAAGTTGGTCACGCTGGCTTTCCTGGTATAGACTTGGCTGTTCTCATCCTTAGAAGAGCTTAGGACCTTGTTGTTGCTAAGGATACTGTGGTACCTTTCTGGGGGAGCTCTGGTCCTTACTTTTGTGTGTGTGTGTGCTGACAATTTATTTGAGCATAGTAAGTTTGGGTATGTTGACTGGAGTTGTATACAGATGGACATAAAACTTCCGCCTTTTTATTAATAGAGCTGATTCAATATAAATATTTTTAAAAACTATCAAACACTAATGCATAAGTGTTATCTACAAATAGTTCATAAGCGAATCACTTGGGATTAATATTCATTTTCTCTAAAAAATAGTTCATTTAACTCTCCTTATGCAGGAAAAGCAAAGCCCAACAAAAAGAAAGTCATGTCCATGGCACCAGCAAAATGTCACTTTCAGTGAGGAAAATACCAAGACTAAGACATTTGCAAGTATCTGAGGAGAATTACCCATTCTTGAATTTGTTCTAGAACCTCGGAGAAAGTCTGGGGAAGGAGCATAACTGTTAAGAACTTCAGGCAGAAAAGTCTGGCCAAATCCGAGCAGCTATCACACCGTTTCAGCTCCCCGATTCCCCTGCAGGCCTTCCCAGCCACTGAGGGTAACGCGCGGGCGAAGGAGCTGACGAAAGGAGGAGGATCGCCCCTCTGACTCCGAAGGGGGCCCGTCTCCAGAGGCTCTGCTCTGTCCCAGGCCATCTCAGTGCTTGTGGGCACGTGCTTCAACCCATGACAGTGAAGGCAGCAGCCGTGAGCTTCTTGTAAATAAGAAACATGAGTGCGGGGGTGAGGACTGTCTGCAGCAGTTTGGCTTCAAGGCCTTTGTGGAGTCCCAGTATTCCAAAACGCTTGACTCGCTGATGAAGAAGACAGAGGACATTCCGAAGACTCCCCAGCGTTCTGTTTTCTGGGTTTAGTCTGTGACATCCAAATCTCAGAATTGACTGTACTGTCTGCAAGGGACAGATGGCCGTGGTGGCAATTGCTTTGGCTATTGTACCAATGATGAACACATCCAAAGAAGACAGCTGTATCCATTTCTTTAAAAGCTGCCTTTTTAAACCTTCATAGAACATGAACTGGATGGCAGGACTGAAGACCAATAGCAACGAGGGAAGTGCGCCATTCCACAAAGCCGAGACACCTTCATCTCGAATGATCTGGTGAAAAGCATCAATAATGCCTCTGCAGTTGGCTGGTACAATGTCTTCATTCTGAAATTTTGCCCCTTGCAGCTTCAGTCTGGTGTTTACCACCCACAGCGGAGTTGTTAGCAACA